>CP045902.1:11753480-11782230 GCA_013387185.1 Caligus rogercresseyi
GAACGCCGTTCAATTTGCGTTCCGTTAAACAAGCCTGATTTGAACTCATACCGATATAACACATGAAAACATAATATGAAAAATCAATTCTCCACTATAGAAGTTACTTCATTATACTCTTCAATTGCTACTTGTAACAGATGTTAAATATTTATTGAATATATACTCTGTGTGAATTTCGTTTTCTTTTGTAGAAACGAAAATATAAAATGACCTTCATGACACTTATGTCAATTTAAACTGAGAATCATGAAAAGGTTTCTTTTTTGTCACAAAGTACTATGTTTACCTAGGCCATATTTGGATTTATAAGAATTTGTAAATAAAACATCGGTTTTGATTAATCGTTTTGAGTCTACTTTATAGATGTCGCCTGTGTACCTATAGCGATCACTCGTGCATAACAGCCATTCAAAATTTCCCAGCAGAAGAAAAAATTAGCACTAAAACATTATGTGCATAGTGGCCATTTGTCTGTAACGGTCGCTTCTTGAGCTCCCTTAAGTGGTCGATAGAGACAGGTTTGGCCGTATATACAAGCAACAAAATACTTCTAAATCATGAATTTTGATGACGCTGAATCCCGTTGCTTCTTATGCATTTTGTCCAATAGTTCATATTTTAACGAAATTTTGATATATCGGCTACGGACGTATCTCCAAATTGGTTTTGTTTGCCTATTTGATTCGAAGGAATTGGTGTATGCGCGTGGATATGAATTTAAAAAAATACGGAAAAACAAATCGGTTAAAATTTACATGTGTTCCATTTTATTAAACATAAAAACCAGGTGTTACTGCGCATACATCTTTTGTTTCAACTTGCGATAACAATAAAACGATAATATATTATTTCGATAAACTCAATAAGCAATAAACGATAGCGATAAAACTATTGATTTACGATAACATAAACGATAATTATTTACTTCTTAATACGTATTTATTACTTATGTATAAAATCTAGCAATGGCGTCAGTACGACAAACAAGTAGTCAGCTCTCTTGATAATATGAACATATTCATAGAGATATAAAGATATAGAGCTGATCCCCTTCAATAGCAGAGAAACACCGTTCAAATGTCGATTGTCCAATATAAACAAAGTAATTTGTACTACGTCATCGTAAGTTGATCTTTGATAGAAGTAGATTTTATATATTTTTAAATAATAATAACATGCTTGAGTTTGATTTAGCACTAGCACCCCCCTACCCATACAATCACCCGGGCATTTACCCCCTGTTACTAATATGTTCTTATGTCTTAAAGTCCACTTATGAAGTTAACTATGGTTTTTTTGTATTATTTGAAACTATGTTTCCTAATTTCGGTCATACACATAAATGTTTTTTATGGCCGATATTAGGAACATAAATTGAAACACTAATGCAATTTTGTCATAAGAAAACATAGTTAAATTCATAAGTGGACTTTAATAGATAACAAATATTAGTAACGGGGGTGTGAATGGCACAGGGGGTAAATGACCGAGGGGGGCGATTGTCTGGGGGTGCTAGTCCTGTTACGACTTGAGTTATTTGAGACTGAGATAATAAAACAACAAGGAAAATTGTTTATGATAGGTTTGTGACTTACGTCTGTTTAGAAGATTTGTTTATGTGAACAAAATGACGTATTTCTCCGAAGAATCCAATAAGTTCTCTATGTCTTTATACCTCTATGGACATATCTTGTATTTCAATATACTTTTTAGCAAACTCTCGCATAGAAACACAATCGAAATTAGTTTGCCCCCATAAGTTTTAAACTATATAAAGATCAGTCAAACACTTGGTTATAGAATGTGACTGAGTTAAGTGGCAGACAAATGTAGGTGTATACGACTAGTCTACACAATCGTAATATTACATTACTCAAAAGAAAATTTCATTTCAAGACTTCCAACATATTTTTAATGTCCTCAAGCCGATTGAATAGCTGTTTTTTGGTACAAATAACCCAAAAAACACGAATAACAAACACGAATAAATGGAACTCATTTCAACATGTTTCAAACTCCATTTATTGAATGTAACTCTTGTATTAATATATTAGAAACATTTATCTTGAGCTAAGCTGGTTCAAAAGATTTTGGCAATAACTGTCACAGGTAATTGTATTAAAAAGTCCCTTATTCATAATTTTTATTGTCAAATTTAATGCTTATTTTACAGGCCTTTTATCAATGACATAATAGTATGTAATCATAAATGGCAAAGTAAAATTAATATTAGTACAAATAGGAGGGAATCTAGCAAAGAATTACAAAAGTAAGGAGTATTTGGGGAACCCCTGACATGCAATTTCCGAGTTGTTCAGTAAAATAAAGAGGTTGTTCAAAGAGCTATAAAGATATAGAATGCTTATTCCCTTCAATAGCAGAAAAAAATCGTTCAGCTGTCGCCTGTGCCCAATGTAAACAAAGTAATTTGTATTACGTCATCGTAAGCTGATCATAGAGAAACAAAGCTTTTTATATTGGGCAATATGACGTATTTCTCTGAAGAATCGAATAAGCTCTCTATGTCTATGGTCCATAGACTATGGGTTGTTTTCGCAAACTCACCAAAACACTTGATTTTTTATTTGATAACAATGTGTTCTTTATTTTTCCATGTCCGATAGTCAGTGTGGGGTGATCATTAAAACGGAAAGAAGGAATCCATCCTCAAAAAAATATCAGGGGTGCGATAGCCGTGCGTGTTAAAGCGTGTTCCGCTATCAATGTTGGGACGCAGGTTCGAATCCCGAGAGGGGTGGTCATTTTTGGTCTACCTCATTGATAAGATTCTAGGTTCGAGTGACTGATTTTATGTTATAATTCTTATTTATATCCAGTCGGATGCAATTCCATTGAACCATATAGGCAAAAAAAAAAAAAATCATCCTTTCTTCATGGGCCCTCGATCCATGTCACAGCCGAATCCTTTGAATGGACTTATAGTTCCATCTATTAATATGAATTTAAAGCAACTGGTCATACCCAAGAAAATAATTTATTTTATTTACTCATAATCTATGATGAATGAATCATTAATCTTCATTTAAGTCGTAGAAAAATATAGCATAAATTGCGTTGTCCAACTGAGAGAAAACTAATGCTATTGATGAGTTTGCGAGCGTCACAGGACTACCAACTCCCAGACAATCACTCCCGGACTAGCACCCTCCGTGCCATTTACCCCCGTGACTAATATTTATTATCTCTTAAAGTCCATTATGCAGTTAACTATGTTTTCTTTTACATTAGTGTGTGGAAACTATGTTCCTAATATCGGTCATTTATAACAAAGGACCGATATTATAAACATAGGTTTTTAAACACTAATGCAATTTGTCATAAAAAATATGAACTTACCTTCGTAAGTGGACTTTAATATATGACAATATTAGTAACGGGGGGTAAATGCCCGGGGGGTGATTGTCGGGGAGTGATTGTCTGGGGAAGTAGTCCTAAACTCGTTTGCGAGAATGTCCATGAAGATAATTATCAAAGCATTTTATCCAAAAATAGAAAAGGAAAATTTAATAATAGCAAAATTAAAACAAAGCACACAAAGAACTTACTCCACAGGCTATCCACATTGACCTGTACAAAGGCTGTTATTGGATCCAAACTCTCGATGAAGATAACTACTGACAAGCAGAGACTTGCGTCCTATTCTAATATCTGCCACTGCTTCATACACCGCCGCGCTTGAATTGAAGGAACCTGAATTAAAGCCGAAATCTCGGGGAACCATTCCTTGGACTTCGTGCCTTTACCTCACCCTCCTGCAGAAGATAGTCCTCCAACACTTCATCCGACTTCATAGCCCACTGTGATTTGTTTTTCATAAGGAATTTTATTGGGGTATTTTAGTAGTTTATGTATTTTTACGCAATTCTAAATAGAGTCACACCTGCCACTAGAGGTCACTCAAGGGAATCCAAAAAGTGATCCATTGGTGGACGACGCTAAAAAATGAAGTAGAGCTAACTCTTTCTTCTGGACAGAGGTCATAGATAACATAGGTTTGATTGTATTTTTTAATAAGATGTATTTTAGGTATTTTTGTACGACATTTAATAAAGACCCTTGAAATAGCAAAAATATATAGATAAATATTACAAAAGTAAGGGTATAATATTTGGGGAAATCCCTTTCGACATAATATTCTCTGGCGTTTTATGCAACTTCCTAAAGGCAGAGGAGCACACGGGCATTGTGAGTGTGCTCTGCACGTTCTCTCTCTTTTTATTTTCTTCTTGTTTTACACTTTTTTTGTCGTTGTTATTATTATTTTTCCTTTTCTTCCTATGATTATTATTATTATTGTTTTTATTCCTTCTCACAATGTTATTATTGCGTTGAGTGTCAGTTGAGAAGGACTTCAAGGGACTGTAGTAAAGAATCCAGCAAACTCCTACTTTTAAAGATGGAGGTTTCGTCTTCCACCTCATCCCTGGCCGAGGCCTCGGGAACAAAGATTGACGAGCGAAAGAGCATGGCTCACACGCTAGACTCCTTAATCCTACTCCTCTATACATGTCTTCTTACTCTAACGGTTGTCACGGTTTGGCTCTTTAAGCACCGACGCATTCGCTTCGTGCATGAGACGGGTCTGGCCATTGTCTATGGGCTTATTGTGGGGGCTTGCCATACGCTATGGGGCCACTGAGAACACGAAGAACATGGTGGACGTCGTGGCGAAGAATAGCTCCGGCCTCCCGAACAACTGGCCCCCGGACTATCTCCTACTGGAGAGCTCGCCTCAGTTTAAAAGAGGATTGCCTATTCTTATAAGGGTAAGATGAAGAAGTATTGTATTGGACCGTATACCGACTTATTTGGATGCAGAAATCTTCATAGAGTATCAACTTCGAGATGACGTTTTTTCACTGGACACTTAAATATCAAGTATATTGCCACTTGGATATTCTTCTTCCAGGGATTCCGTCACTTCATGAGACACCCCTCACTTTTTGAGATGTTTTTGACAAGGTTTGACCAGAAATTATTGAATTCCTGGATTTAAATAGACAAATATCAATTATACTTCTTTCAGTTTGATTTCATTACAATTGCATTTTGTCGTATTTGTATCGACAGAGGAGTCGAGATTGGAAGAAGAGCCACAACACCCTTTTTAAAATAAAAATCCATTTAAAAAGTGATATTAATTTTAAAGCATCAAAACACTTATTTCATAATTAAGGCTATTCATGTTATAAAAAATAAGAAAGGAATGCGTTCGCTCTAATATTATTATATCAAAAGAATATACAGATGCACATTACTTGTTATTTTTTGATTTTTGATCATTATAATAACAGCGACTGTCATTTAGACTTGTAACATACCTATGTATATAATATGCAGCTTATAATTCAAAGGACATTTTAATAGAGTATTAGAGTACAAAACAACAACCCGTAATTATGCTCATGAACTGTATGTATATATTTATGCCAAATATATATTTTTATTATTGCAGTTATGCATTTTGACATAAAATAAATATCTATAAATATTCACATGATACGTAATTCACCAATACTATTTTTTCCTTCAGGCGAATATTCGGATACGAGCGAAATTGATCAGAAGACGACCTTCGACCCCGAGATCTTCTTCAACGTCCTCCTCCCACCCATTATATTCCACGCAGGCTACTCCATGAAGAAGCAGTACTTTTTCCGTAACATCGGGAGTATTCTTACCTTCGCCTTTGTGGGTACAACCCTCTCCACCTTCGTCACTGCAGGGATTCTCTACGGCCTCGTCCGCATCCTTCCCAACCTGGAGTTCTTTCGCTTTATCGACACCCTCCACTTCGGAGCACTTATTTCCGCCACAGATCCCATTACGATCCTTGCCGTATTCAACGATGTCAAAGTGGACGTTAATTTCTACGCACTCGTCTTTGGAGAATCCATTCTGAACGACGCCGTTGCTATGGTCATATCCAGAACCTTGGAGGACTACGAGTCTGCCATATCCTACGGCTCAGGCAGTGGCGTCAACGCCATGGTATTCCTAAAGGCTGTAGGAGAGTTCTTGGGGATATTCGGAGCATCTTTCTTAGTAGGATCTCTACTCGGATGCACAACAGCCCTTGTGACAAAGTTCACGCATATCCATCGCTTCCCCGAGCTGGAATCCACGCTATTCGTCCTTATGAGCTACTCCACATTTCTTGTGGCAGAGTCCTTGAATCTCACAGGGATCGTAGCTGTTCTATTTTGTGGGATTTGTCAGGCACATTACACCTACAACAATCTCTCCTCAGAATCCAAGCACATCACAAAGCAATTCTTCAACCTTCTCAATTTCATGGCGGAAAACTTTATATTTTCCTATATTGGAGTCTCCATGTTCACATTTACCAATCATAACTTCAACGTGAGCTTCATACTGGGCTCCTTCCTCGCGATTTTTATCGCCCGAGCCGTGAACGTCTACATTCTCAGCTTCTTCCTGAATCTCATTCGCCAGAATCGTATCACCATGAATCTCCAGCACATGTTGTTCCTTAGCGGACTGAGAGGAGCCATCGCTTTTGCCCTTGCCATTCGAAATACTCTGACGGAGTCGCGGCAAATGATTCTCTCTACAACGCTTATTATTGTGATAGTGACGGTGATTGTGAATGGTGGTTCTACAATGAGCTTCGTGACTTGGTTGGGTATCCCTTTGAATTCCGAGGATAATGAGGAAGAGCCGATTTCTTCGGCTGCGCCCGGCAAGGACTATAACTCCCTCGATAGGCCAGAGGGACGTATTCTTCCGGCTTCCTGGATGGCTCGAATGTGGTCCCAATTGGACAAGCGGTATTTGAAGCCTTTCCTTACACATTGCAATCCTACGCTCATGGAAACCCTCCCAGAATGCTGTCTTCCGATAGGAAGGGTTCTCACATCTGCAGAGCAGCTATCCCGACATCCTGCCCTGAGTGGAATCAGGAAGACTCCAGTCGGAGTCCCATTGTGGAACATCCACCCAAAGGAGGGCAAAACTTCCCTCGGCTCATGGGGTCTCCAAGGAGGAGCAGCGAGGCTCCACAAGAGTTTGAAAATCGACTCTCATCCTCAAATATTTAGTCAGACATGCGATATTTTATTATTATTACTATTATTCTTTTACTCAAGGTGATTATATATATACATTCATGAATATTTAGGTGTATCAACAAGGATTGACTTCTGATATTGGCATAACGTCATAGTGGAGACAACTATACAAGCGTAATTTTTTTTATTACTATTTAAGAAGCAGGAAATGTCCAAATTAAATCTGAAACAACGTTAAAAAACATCATTTTCAATAAAAGTTTTGTTGCTTTCAAAAGGCGATATGAGAAAGGATGAAAGTAAACCGGAACACCGGCAAAAGACTCGAGACCAGTACGGCGTTCCGTTAAACAAAGAAGACATAAGTTGTTCCGAACTTTAAAAAAAACATTCAATTCACGACAATGAATTACATTGCAACAAGCTTGTTAAATCAGCGGTAATAACCTTGAATCACTTTCACACCCTTGTAACTATATGTAATTGAGGTAAATCTCTAAATGGTTAGAAGGTTTTTTTATTTTACTCTTAGAAGCAGAAAAAGGCATTAAGAATGTCAACATAAGAACCTTGTATTATTTCTGCTGTAACAACAAACAAAAAAAGTTATATTTTCTTGTCAAACAAAGCATTGTTTTCAGAAATACTCTATGAGAGGACTATACTATGGATGTTGAGTATCCCATCGTATGAATTTATTTAACGTGACGTCATATTTTACGATCTGTCCCTCCTGAGAAGGAGCAAGGGTTGATAATAAGTAAGGATGTGGATTTGGCTGATTTTAATTTACTGCAGGGAAAAAATGAAGGGAAAACGAAGAAACAAAAACCCTGTTGGATCCCTTGCAACTAGTAGTTATCTGAACGTTGATAGATAAAGATTTAGGTTCAAGGACTTGTCCGAATAACCAATCCCTCTTAGTTTATATATTTTAATCCTCAAAGCGGTGTGTAACGTCCAAAAGACAATCCTTTGCAAAAAACAACAACTATTTTATGAATATGCAATCTAATAAAAAATAGTATTTGGCTAGGCCTGAGCACACATTAGAGTCGGTAGGTCTGGTCTAAGGCGATGCACCATAAATGTAGGCCCCTGGGCTTTGATATTACTTTACATGAACAGAGGAGTATAATATGCAAAAATGAGGAATCCTGTAGAATGTATCCGTTAGTCATGATGTTACTTTAAATAAATGAATATATTGAGATGTGATATACTAGAAATTAAGACATTGATTAATATTGTATAAATCTATAGAGTGACTTCCTTAAAATTTGTTTAGTCTTGTATGATTCCCTACATCTTTTTTAAATACTTTAAATTATTGTGCCACATTGGATTCTCTTAAGGCTTGTGATTCATAGGAGATTAAAAAGTTTCGCTGTGACGTTATTTTAAAAGAAAAAGAGAGAGATGCCTATATATTATTCACCTTGCTATTTCCACTCAAGGAACAAAGATATTGACTTTTTTCCATCTCATACTTTACACACTGTGATTATTTATCTATTTTCTCAGGATTTTTAATTTATGTTCATATATAAAATATATCATATATATATTATATTATTAATAAAAGGCACAGGAAGTGGTGTCATGTTTTGGAATTTATAAATTATAATAACGTTATTACCCGGTTATGGATTTAATGTACTGATCTATATATACTAATAAAATATAAATTCCGTTCCTTCTGCTCATTACTTTGTTTCTCTAACTCTCCCCAAAGGATTCATTAGACTTTGATAAATTTTTAAATAATGGAGTTTGACCCTCCCGGAAAATCAATTATCGCCATATTTATCCGCCAAAACGTTTTTTTTTGTGTTTTCGCTGGATTGCCCAGTTAGATTTGGAGTACATTTTCTGTGAATGGCTTTAAGATGGGCTCTGGACTATTCGGCGCTTCCCAGAAAGTTCCTTTTTCCATATATTTATTTGTATGAGGAAAAAAACGTTATCTACTATACCTTGATAATGTTGCGTTTGATTTGAACAAACTTTTTTGTGGAGGATTTTTGGGGTGCTAAGAAACATTTTTGAGTGCGTGGTTGTTTCCCGGGAAAAATATATATTAATTAAATACCGTTTATCTGTTGGTTCGGCGCTATTCATCTTCTAAACACTTAATTATATAGATATTAATACACTTTTCTATGGATAGGTTTCAGGTGACACAGAACTATTAGGTCAAAGTGGACTTTCCCAGAAAATATTGGCCCGAGTATTATTATTATGTTTGTGGAAGGGTTCTTTCAATTTTAATTGTATATATATGATAACTAAATGAGTTATGAAATTTAGATAAAATAATAATCAGATTACTGACGTTTCACCATTAATGAAAACATACATTGAATTTCATATATGTATCTTGAAATACACCAAGGTGAATTCTTCAGAAGAGGCCCAGTTACTTATTGCCATGACTACACTAGAAAAAACCATAGTATAAACCTTGACAATCGATATTTGAACATGTTTTTAATAATGTATATTTTCCTATTCGTTATTGTGGAAGATCTTTATGGTATATTGAAAACAAATTTAAGTAATCATTCATTGATGTATTTATTATCGTGTAACCTTTCATAATTATTTTTATTCGACAAAGACTCTTAATTTGACGGCATTGAAAATAATTATAAGCATACAAATATTATTTTGGAGAATCATATAAATAAATCGGAAAGGGATTACATTAACCCCGACATGAAATAGAAAATTATCTATCGATTAGAAAATATATATTTTTTATATAACACAAATAGTCTATTAATAATAGAAAACTAGAGGCATATATACACTCAGAGAGTGCAAACATCCGCCGTCATGGGGTCCTTATGAACTTCCAAGGCGGATTTTTCACGACTGGGGCGGCGTAGAGGGACGGGTCCCCTCGACGGAATTTCGAGAGGAAGACGCTCCTGGCCCCCGATTTTACAGCACAGCGACATCTATTGGCAGAGTAGGCTAACTTGAAATATTTATTAGTATTTAGCTCGTTTTGCATCTTAATTCTGCACTCAAAGATGCCAAAATTTAATCACTTGTTACTTTTAGCATTTCCAACAACTCCACAAAGTTTCATTCGAATCCGTTCCGTACTTTTTGAGTTATCTTGCTGACAACAAACAAACCAACGCCAGTGAAAACAATACCTCCTTCGGCGGAGGTAAAAGGGAAAGGTCTTTCTTTGTCATGTCGAGGTTAAAGTAATCCCTTTCCGATTTATTTATATGATTCTTCAAATAATATTTCGTATGCTTATAATATATTTCCAATGACGTCAGAGTGTTTGTAGAATAAAAATAATTATGAAATGTTACTCGATAATAAATACATTTAATTAATAGAATTCAGAAATCCATGAAATTCTTTTGTATATGTTTTTAGATTTTTGTGTTATTATTTCCTATAAAAGGACATTATCGCAAACTCATCAATTAACATATTTTTTCAGTTAGAAACTCTGTTTTTTTTTCATTTTCTGCGTCTAATAATCAAAGTTGTCTAATTGATCCACAAATACTCCTTTCATTTCTGTATCTATATATTTTAGATCAGCTAATATTTTCTAGATGAAACTAAATCGAATCACAATATTGAGAAATACATAATATATTGTCCGTTAATAAAAGCTATAACTGTAAATACATTATTTATTATTACTCTTTGAAATATGATGCATTCTATAATAATAATACAGCGCATATAACAATTTAATGTCCTTGCTTTAACGACTTAGATCGTAATAACAGCCTTTACCTTTCATTCTATTTTAGTCTAACCAACAACTGTTTGAATCCCTATAAACAGCACTTAATATGGTAAAAAACAACAAATATGCGTGGATTAGGAAGCCTTACTATCTCAGAATTATATATACAGAGCCCTAGAAGGAACTTATAAAGGCAAAAGAAAGATATATTTGGTCCTTACGGCGGATTATTTTAGTATCCGAAAAAATAAGAATCATATATAGATTTATGGGATTTTTTTTTTTTTGCAACGTGATTGGTTAAAAAAAGGAGAGGGAAAGATTCAAAAAGTGGTTGGCATTATGCTTCAAAGTATGACGTCACTCGCGACTGTGGAGAAGTCAAGGAATATATTCTCCTTGTGAGAAGTGAACATCAGACATTCATAGAGAAAAGAAATCCATCCTTCAAAATACACATTGTCTCTTCTTCATGGGCCTACATCCATGACGTCATTGTCGAATCCTTTGAATCTAATTCCACATTTTACTATTAATTAACATAGAGGGCTTATTGAATTCTTCATTGACATACGTCATTATGCCCAATATAACAATCTTTCTACTTCTATGATCATCTCACGATGACGGTGTACAAATTACTTTGTTTATATTGGACACAGGCGACAGCTGAATGATGTTTCTCTGCTATTGAAGGGAATCACTATTATATCTCTATGCAAAGAGCACATTTTGCAATATGTTATGCTTAATTAAATAAAACAATAGCTCATGTTCAAGGATAAAATAATGGTTATTTTATTTGCTCATATCCGTTGATAAATGGACCATCATTCCATATATCGGACGTAGAAACAGATTGAAAGCGTGTACTCAAAATTGTAAAAATCATGTTTATTGATGAGTCTTGCTTTTCCTGAGTATCTACTTCCAATGCCCCATAAACAGGGCTGTTGGAATTTGAAATAAAAACAATGCCCTATATGCCCAGAAATATGCGGGAAAAATGACTAAATATGCGATAAAATTTGCGAAAAAAGGTTATATAAGCAAAAAAGCCTTTATATGTGGAAAAATAATGTATATTCTAAATAAATAAATGTAATCATTGTTCCACTGAAGAGTGAGCATATGTTTACATGCCTCTCTGTCAGACTGGTTCGCTGGTCAGACAAAAGATACTTTAGTTTGGAGAAGACCCTTTCGCAGTCCTCAGAGGTAATTGGAGTGCACGAGAAAAGGAATGACAATTTGGGATCATCTTTGAGCACCAATGTCTCTCTCTGCATAATTCTGGAGTAGAATTTATTATATATATTTATCCTCAAAATATGTTCAATATGGCAATTTGGGATCATCTTTGAGCTCCAATGTCTCTCTCTGCATATTCTGGAGTAGAATTTAATTATATCTATTTATCCTCAAAATTTGTTCAAAATATGGCAATTTGGGATCATCTTTGAGCTCCAATGTCTCTCTCTGCATAATTCTGGAGTATAATTTAATTATATATATATCCTCAAAATTTTGTTCAAAATGTGCAGAAAAAGGCCAAATATGCGTTAAAAGGTCGTTTATGCCCAGAAAGTGTATTTACCAGATTCCTACAGTCCTGCTCATAAAGCATTCTCACTCCTTGCATTTGATACCTTCAACAATAAAAAATAGGACAACTGCATTACCTAGGCTTAACTCATAATTTCCCCCGAGTGAGACAGGATCCATAGTTGCATTTGTTACTTTCCTTACAAATAACAATATAGAGAATATGTCACTACTACTCAGTATTAGACAAGACACTCAATGGAGTATTAGATAATCCCCCTCCTTCCACCTGTGGAGTCTCATTATCCTCATTTCTCAAGGAACACAAATATGTCACACCTGCGACAATAAAACAATTATGTGACCTCTCAGCTGAAAAGCATGTTTAAAAAGTAGTTTTTGGTGAAAGGATCTTCACCAATTCAGTTAGATCCCATTTTCGGCCATGAGCCTTAATATATCTTTAATGGCGGCCGTCGATCATTGTTGATCTGTATAATGATTTTAGAATGTATTTTCGATAGAGTTGAAAATAAGACAATGTAGATATTACCTATGAGGTGTTTCCATAGAGATATAAAGATATAGATAGCTGATTCCTTTCATCAGCAGAGAAACAACGTTCAGCTGTATTCTGTGTGTTCAAAAAAAAAAGTAATTTGTACTACGTCATCGTAAGCAGATCATAGAGATAAACTAATCTTTCTATCTCTATGATCAGCTTACAATGACGTAGAACAAATTACTTTGTTTATATTGGACACAAAAATACAGCTGAAAGGAATATGCTCTCTATATCTTTTTATCTCTATGGGTGTTTCGTATGTAAAAAAATATGTTTGGGTGAGTACATTTGAGAAAAGGGAAAATAAGTCAGGCTTGGGTCAATTCGATCCAAAAACCAAGTATGTAAAAATACCATTTATTTCATTTCTTTTAGAAGGGAAACATATCGTATTACGTTTGTGACCAACAACAGTGGGGGAAAACATAGAATGTCGTTGTTCCCACTTGCCGATGTGATGTCATTCAAAATCGCCGGTAATCAGATTTCCTGGTAATATTGTTTGTCATTAGTCCTTGTCAAAAACAAAATTTCTAAAAATTAATTTATTAATTTGCAAAACATTTTTACGATATTATTTTGTTATTTTCTTCTTAATCATTCCAAGCTGCATTCTTATCGTTTAAAGGGTCCTTTCCGTCCGGCAGTTTTATTCTTTTTGGCAGATCCATTTTGGGTCCAGCCCCAGAGTCACTGGACTTTCTCTTTGTCCCAGGGCTAGATATGACTTGAAAGAATCCGTCCAGCCGTCCCTGGGTGGATCCTGACGGGCCTTAAGAAGCTTCTTGGCTCCGTTACGGATTCGATCCTCGGCGAAACCCTTTTCACCGCTCATGTACTTAACGAGGCCCTCCTCATCGGGCTTGTCCCACTTTAATTGAATGTCTGAGCAGGGAGTGACCTTAGAGGAGGAGAAAGGGACAGAAAAGAAAATGTAGTTAGTTAGGGCTGGGCAAAAAATATGCAAACCTAAATATTCTTTACATTATTTGTATATTTAGCAGAGCTCAATTCGGTAGTAAAATCTACCGCCGGTTCGGTATTCGGTGGATTTTATTATATATATACAGTATCGAACGATATTCGGTACGGTAGATTAGAAAGAGAGATAAATTTATTTTTGTATCTGATCTTTGACTTCTTCATATGCATTTAATATCGGACAATTTATAACAAAGGACAATTAAGTTCATAATTTGTTATAATTTATTAGAGATTATTTAAAATTTTATACATACTAATCTTATATAAATTATATATGTACTTGGATTTTGTAGGAAATGGAAGGTTATAGATTTTTTTTCATTCACTGTCTCTTATTGTCCCACATTAAATGCACTTTTAGGTACTCTAGTATTCAATACATGGCATTTGCTTATATTGAATGTATATTTATGTATCTGCTCTAAAAAACTATAAGTTGTAGTTGTTTATTTATTCTGTAAAGTTCAAGTTCTTCACACAAGGGAGCGCTTCACAAATTACTTTGTTTATTTTGGACAAAGCGACTGTTGAACGATGTTTCTCTGCTATTGAAGGGAATAAGCTCTCTTTATCTTTATGTCTCTATGTGAATATCACAAAAGTCATACTTTCAAATATACCGTACCGATTGTCAATGGTAAGGTATTCGGTAGTTTCTATCGAATATCGTATAATCAGTTCGGTATTTGAAATCTACCGTCGGTAGTATCGAATACCAGTTTACATTCGATAGTCGCAGCTCTGATATTTAGCAATATCTTTGTTTTTATATGTGGATTTTTTGTAGTTTTTCTGCATTTACACCGCAAATCTTGTGCACTTTTAGCCTAACTGATTGGTAGGAATAACAAAAAGATCCTTTATTCAAACTCATCAATAATTATTTTCTCTCTCCATTAAATATCACTGTTTTTTTGTGCCTATATTGTTCGACAGAGTTACATCCGACTGGATATAAATAAGCAATCTAACATGTAAATTAGTCACTCGAATCTAGGATCTTATCAATGAGGTGACCAAAACACACCTTCCCCTCTCGGGAGTATTCGAACCTGCGCCGCCAACATTGAGAGTTGAACACGCCTTAACGCAACTGGCTATCGCACTCTCTCTATTTTCCTACGTTCCATACTCAGAGTGATGGTCTATATCCTCAGATTTGAGCAACAAAATAAACATTCTTTTTTTGATAATAAGTAAGAGCAATTGCTTATATCAATTAATATTAATAGGTATTTTAATTGAGTCACACCTCAAAGGATTCGACAATGAAGAGACAATTTTTAATGATGAATTCCTTCTCTCTGAATGTCTGATGTTACCCTCCTCAAGTGACGTGGTACTTTGTAAATAGTACCAATTGGTTTATTGTTATTATCTTCCTATTATTTTAACCAATCCCGTTGCAAAAAGAGCATCTTTTTTCCCATCCCTACTGATTGATAAATGTAGAGGAGAAGGAGACTCTTGACCGGCACGCATCTTAACCCTTTAAACGCGGTGAATTGTTATCCGATTTTCTTCAAATTTGAAATATAATCATCCTTTAACCTTATTTGAATGTACCCCAAACGAAATTTAGCTGACTAATTCTAAGTCATGTTTTTGGTATGTTCCCATTTTGGGAACGTTGGCGTTTCTAGTACTACAATTTTGTACACTTTAATATTGTTCTTTATTTCCTTTAAATATGTCTTTTTCAACATTTTTCATCGACATGGAACTTTTAATTGTTGTAATAAATAGGACTACATGCCTTGCGCAATCTTCTAATACACTTGGTACATTGAATTATAATGTTTTTCTGATATAAGACACACCTTTCTTGAGTACATGATTACAAAAAAAATATTTATTCTATGAAGTCTTATAACTCTGGTGGACTTAGAAGTACGTCCTCCAAGAGGCACTCGATTACTTTTACGTTGTATCAGAGTCAATATCCCTCCTACATTGTCGATGGCTCATTTTATCGTTTTGGTTGGCCAACGAATAGCACTTAAATACTCCCACGACCGACAAATTGAATGGAGAATAAAAATTCTACCACCGTTTTTGAGCATGTCTAACTAGTCGCAAATATTTACCTCACCCATTTCAGAAATATACACTCTAATTGTCTTCCTGGTTTGTGTTTTCCGGATTAAATATCGAAATTCTATGGATATCCATCAGAGCTACATATCATCCAAATTTTATAGTCAAATCTTCCTGACTTGTTTCTCATATAATGTTTTGCACCTAGTAATCCACGATATGGGATCATAGATTATCCACGCTAAGTCTTTCGTAAAATCCACCACGCTGGAAACAATTTTTTTACAATGTCAAGGGTAAGATTTCAAAACTTTATATTTGTCTAATTGGGAGTTGCCATATAATTGTCAATGTCTTCAGTTACTTCAACAAGAATGGAGTCTTGATGCTGATATTCGTCGTCATTTTCTTCGTCCCTAGGTAAATCCCGCTCACTATTCGTTGGAAAACCTAGAACCACAATCTCGATTTTCTTACTATTGATGTTTTCGATCTCCACTATAGCACAACTGAGGAAGTCATGGGGGATATTTAATAGATTTTCTAAATCATTTGAATCATAAAATTAATCAAAATAAATTATAAATATTAATAACTTACTATTCAACTCTGTCATCCATTATAAAAATAATTATAACACACATTTGTCTTTTACTTATATGTACTAACGTACGTAAACTGAAAGGAAACAAAGAATTATACGCAAACACGTAGAACATGAAAATGAGTACCAATAGGCGCCAACGGTCCCCTTTGGGAACATCATTTTAAAAGTCGATTTTAGTCTACTAAAATATTAATATTATTTAAAAAAATGTTCAATGTAAATCTTTAGTATATTTGCTTCTCAAAATAGTTATGAAAATAGTAATAATACCAGTTTTTACCCCTATTTTTGTTATTATCAAAAGATAAGTCAAAAACTTGTTAAACTCGGTTTTTTCAAAGCCCTCAAACTAGTATTAAAATCCGTTTTTCGTTTATTAACAAATAAAATATTCTGTTTTCTAAGCCTTAATTTATAATATAAACTCATTCAATTTTGTTTTTATTGAATATGACGCGATGCAGAAGACTTGAAAAGTATGTTCCAAAATGGGAACGTTGGCGTGTAAAGGGTTAACATAACGCGTGCGGGGATTTTTTCTATATTCTTTTCGGGCAGCCTCTCTCTCTTTTCGAAGCGGACGCCCTTATTTAAGTCTCCACCATTTACGTGAATTTCTTTTGATAAAAAAAGAAAGAAAGATATTTCATGTTTATTCGCATATTTAACATTCCTATTCAGAAATTTTGAGGTTAAAAAACTTTTTTTGCCCGAGATATATCCAGCCTTAGTTCCCTAACGCGCGTGCGAGTAATATTTTACTTAGTTATATTACTACGACAAACTAGAGAGAACAAACATATTAGATATTACTACTTTCAGTAATAACTAATATGCAATATCCTAGTTACATATTACTTTCGTGGGGGAAAAAATATTCGACAGGCATTTTAGATGAAAATTAATGACCTGTGAATGTATTATGTGACGTCACCCAGTGGACATAAAAATGCAAACTAGGTTTGGTGAGGATTTTTACAAATCCTGTTTGAATTGCCTTTACTTATTGTTTCGGAATGCTCTAAAAAGTAGTATCTAATATAAAGTAGTATATTACTTTTGAGAAGTAATAACTAATATTTTTTAAAAATATACTACGCAGTAAAAAGTAGTATATTACATACTACTTTCAAAGTAATATTCGACCAACACTGTTAATTAGTATATTCAACTGTAAAGTTGAAAAATAATATTTCTTTTGTAAAAAAGAAGGTTCAAAATACTTAATTTTTTCAAACAAAAACACATTTTTATATTCAAATATCACATTTTTCTTAGGAAAACATTGAAATAGATGTTTTGATTCTTTCATTTTCTTAGGCAGCATTAAAAGCACTTCAGTATCGTCGTTTTATTACATTCTTTAGATTTATGTTCTTATGAGAAAATAATTAAAATAAAATGCTTTTTAAAACCCAGTAGGACCACCATTTGTATAGTAACATTTATTATAAAGCAAATAAAGGTTCTTTATTATAAAAATCAATTTGTTCTTTGAGTTTATTAAGTAACTGCCTATCTATATTGATAAATATGTTGTATGTTAAGCTTCCTATAAACATTTTAACTCATTTTTTGTTGGTTTGGTCCTTTATTGCTCATAGGCCAATTTAATCGAAATGCCAAAAATGTTAGTTGCGTTTTATCACATAATTTATCTTACCTCAGGCTTGATAAATAGTCTTCTCGCCTCCGCAAACATCCAGTTCTCTGGAAGGGTATGTTTCTTGAGATCGATGTGTGCAATGAGATTATCGATGCTTTTGTGCTCAGAGATGAGCTTGTATGCACTCTTGGGTCCGATCCCACGGATCTTATCACAGTAGTCACAGCCTAAAAGGATACAGAGGTCTACAAACTCCTCCTGGGAGAGTCCGAAGCCTTCCAGGATCTTGGACATGTGAAACTCCTTGATGGGCATCTTACGGGCGTCGGAGAAGGTCAGATGGCGGAGGAGAACGTTCGTTCCAAAGGTGAGAGCGTCCATATCCTCAGTTCCAACTCCGTAGACAAGGCCGCCCTGGAAAAGAAAAAGTTTTATTTTAAATCGGCAATGAGTGAACGCAGTTTTAATATTATTTTAAGCAAGCATTCGTTTTATAAGGTTCTTAATCGGAAACGCGATTTATGGGTGCATATATGCTCGAGTTATCTGAACAACTCCTTATATTTACCCCTCGTGTCAACATACCGGACACATATGTCATCATACAACAGTAGTAATCCCATAATTTTACGAAATATTATTCATTTTAGTTCAATTAATCTTTCAATATAATAATACATTTAAAGTTTTTGGTGTTGGATTTTATCAAATAAATTTCCACCAAAATGCAACTTGTGTGTTTTTAATAATGTATTCTTTTAAGCTGGAGCGGCGAGGGCTTATTATATGAAAAATATGATATTGCTCTATCTATATACATAGGTCAAAGGTCTGCAATCTACTTGTTAATTAGACAGAAGCCCTTTGAAGGGTGTATTTATGTGTAATCAAGATACCTGAATATGTATATATAATTAATCATCTTATCTGCCTGACCTTTGATAAATAATTAAAGACGAAGAAGCCATCATAGGCATAGAAGAGATGTATTTTAATCTTGTAAACAAGCGTTAATTCATTACAACTTGTCCATCGAACCCAGGATATTCAATGAGGTGTATCTAAATTGATCTTCCTCTCCTCTCGGGACGGAGTCGAATCTGGACTCTCAACATTGAGAGTGCCTTCCACTGAGCTGCTGCTCTCTCTAAATATTTTAATTACCAAAATTATACAACTTTCTTAACCATACATTCACAGTGCGTGCAGTTATATGAGGCAGGATAATTGACCAATTGAATGTATAATTGATTTAAAAAAATATAATTATCAAAGTTTAATTTTCAGTGGAAAGAGCTGTGAAACTAGTAACGTCTGCTAAAGTTTTTAAATATGCTTAACGTCATGGATATATATTATCAACCATGGAGTCAAGAAAGAAACTCCATACATTTTTTAAAAATATAGAAAATTTTATTTACTTATTTTTCAAAACAAATTTAATATTTCCAAAAACGTAATTAAAAAACCGTCATTAAACACAAACTTTAAAACATCAACATGAGTATCCGCTTATCATTTTCCCTTCTCTAAAACATAAGGGAACCCTATTAGTAGCTGTTATAAAAAAATGGTGGGTACGTCAATATTTATGTTCATTTATTGGCACTTCATATTACTTGATGAAAATTTGTATAAAATAACAAACTCATCAATTGATATTATCTACATTTTGCATAAATAACTTGTTTCTAAATAAGCAATAGCGAAAAAGTTTTGCTTCATAACGAAATCCTTGAACGCAATTTGGGAGGGATGGGAGGGGGGAACCAAATCCATTTTTCTACGATCATTAAGTTTCTATCCATGCAACGTTTGCGGGGTGTACATTTGATATCTACTATTGGGTTTCTATAATACCCCCTGAAGGATATAAAAAGTTTTTTTTTGTAACGTGATTGGTTGAAAGAAAAGTAAAAGGAATATTAATAAAAAAGCAGTTGGCATTAGCTACAACTTCACTATCTGCGGTTGAGGAGGTAACATTAAGTCAGAGATTTAAAAAAAACCATCCATTAAAATATATAAAGTGTCTCTTTTTGAGCAGCCGAAGGCTTAAAAATAAGAAGGAGAAATGACCAAAGTTACACACAATGACGTCATTAGAGGACTAATATTAGTTGAAACATAACTAAAGTTGACGACTTCAATGGACATTTTCTCTTGCAGGAGTGTCTTTTTTATCTTCCCAAGGAGAATAATTGTTTGTTCACCACATAGGGACGGCGTTTTAGTCGTGAAAAAAAAACTTTTTCACTGATTTTTTTACTACACTGTTTATCATCCAGTTATAAATTAGTCGGTGCATTTTTTAACGCTTTATACTCATTTGAACTTATATTACTTTGTAGCGCAGTTACGTACGCCTAATCGTAATAATTTATTGCAAACTAAACCCATTTTAACATTGTAAAATAAACATTTATATTTTTTTTATTGCTCCAAACACATTTTAACATTTTTTTCAAAGACTTTCCGTTCTCCATTTTCCCCCTTAACTCATCGTGGAACTTACCTTGGCCAGTTCGGCACATTGTGCTTCTGCTTCGCAGGGCGCAGAGACATATGGGATCCCCATGTGCTTCAACAAGGTCTTTGCTTCTTCCACGTGAACAGAGGAGACTTTAACTAGCCGTCGAGCCTGCTTGTCGATCTCTGTGGTATCTCCGGCCTCCTTGGCCTTTTCCAAGGCGGCCTCAGCCTCTGAGCGCTTCTCAGAACGCTTTTCCAACTCACCAGACTAAAAATAAAAGAAACAAAATCAGGATGCATATCATCGATCTAAAAATATAATCTTTATAAGTACTGGCGCCCATAATTTAGGTCCAAAGAGGATAAGCGATCTGAATGTATTTCTTGACATATGAATTACATTTATATTAACCATTTAACAGATTAATTTGATCCATAACTCACAACAAATTCAATATCATTTTCTTTTAACACATTTTATTCATCCAGTTTCTAACATAATACGTACTTACTTTTAATGAATTGTTAACGAATGGCTCTTTTCACAATTTAATATGTATTTTACCTTATAACAAATTTTGTATTTCTTTTCCTTTTGACAAAAAGCCATATAATCCATTTCAAATATATTATATTAATAACCAATTTCGTATTATACATACATTTTAACAAATTTCATATTAATTTTGTATTTACTTTACGATTAATACATTTTCTTTTAAACCATTCCATGTTAATACATCTTTTATCATTTACATCTATAACCAGAGAGTCTGTAAAGGTTTTTAAGCAATTACTTAATTAGAGTTTACTTATTTAAGACCTACAAAACTGTGCAAACTTCATACTGCTTCAACAATTGAAGAATGTCTTATTCTTTACGCATTTTAAATACATTTTCATTTTAACAAAATTTTGATTCAATTAACTTTGATTTAAATCCAATTGGTTCTTTTAGCCCAACTTCACCTATTAATGGATTTAATAAGGGCTTTCATGCTTTGAACTTCCTTCCTTGCTTTTTAGCCTTCCATTCCCCTGGAAAGCTTCTTTGAGTGAAGGATTGTCTTCTTAACATCTCTTCTTCTCACCTTGAGATTGGGTGGCTTCCCATCAAAGACATAGACGGGCTTGATTCCGTTTTCCACCATGCGGATGGTCCGATAGAAGGTTCCCATGAGATGTGAAGTCGTTTCTCCCTCCGCATTCGTCAACTGATTCCCTCCGTCACCACGAACCGCGATCAGGAATTGATACAGGCTCATGGAGGCATCAATGGCCACCTTCCGACCAAAGTAGTTCTTGATCTCATTCTCTTTGACGGCCTCGGGGGCCACGTCCGCGATGAGACGACTCAAACCAAGAATTCCCATGGAGACGGTTCTGAAGGGAACAGATCTTGCGCCAAAATATATATGAAATCAAAGAAGAAGGAAAATAAGAATTGATGACGTCATGCGGAAGGAAACTCATAGGAGGGACGGTCAAAAAGAGTATTCACGTAACTTAACCCCATGGGATCATAGAGATATAAAGACAAATAAAGAGCTTATTGGATTCTTCAGAAAAATACGTCATATGACCCAATATAAACACATCTTTCTATCTCTATGAACAACTTACGATGACGTAGTACAAATGACTTTGTTTATATTGGACACAAAAATACAGCTGAACGATTTTTTTCTGCTATTGAAGGGAATAAGCTCTCTATATCTATATATCTCTATGAATAGGACATATAGAGATATAGAGTGTGGGATTAAGATGGGTAGCGGTGAAATGCGGCCTAATTGTTAGTTCTCCATTGTTGAGTGGAAGATAGTGAGAGAAAGACTTTATTTGTGCAGCATGATATATAAAGTCAATTGTCAGGTACTATGTATATCTGTAGCGCTATTCCGTAGTCTTGCATCTTTAGCGAAAATATACCATGGGTATTACCCATCTACTAAATATCAATTCGCATACCCAGCTTGTGTACTAATATTCAAAACTCTATAAATACCAAGAGCAAATAAAAATCAAAAGTACAAGGTTGAGTGATTTTCTTTATAAAAAAGCCATTACTCAGGATGTTCATTCTTAAGGCTTTGTATTATTTTTATTATTTTCATAGTTCGGTAATTCCCTGCTCGAGTCGGATAAATCGAAACTAGGATGTCTGAAGCCATGGAAATCACGGAAGCTGAGGCTCAACTCTATGATCGACAGGTAAGATATACGTAACAAGCTTCATTTTTTACGATTTTATACATTTAAAAATCGTCAAAATGAAGATAGTGATACAAAAGCAATAAATATTGGGTTTTACTTTTTTTACCGGCATCATCTCTGCTGTTTCAAGTATGATCTAGGATTGTACTAATGTTTATTATCATTCCACACTATTCCAGATCCGTTTATGGGGCTTGGAGTCTCAAAAGCGTCTTCGTAGTGCCCGTATTTTGATAATTGGAATGGGGGGACTTGGAGCGGAGGTCTCCAAGAATCTGGTCCTTGCGGGAGTCAAGTCCTTAACGATGATGGATTCTGTTGGCGTTGGATCCTCAGATGCTTCGGCTCAGTTCCTTGCGCCCAGAGACAAGGTATTTTTTGAGATAATCCATAGTGAATGAGATAGTTTGAAAGAGGAAAACAAAATAGTAATAAGAAAAGTCTTTTAAAGTGATTGGATGAACAAAAAGGAGAGTGATTAATTAATAAAGCATATGACATTCTGCAACTTCACTCGTGGCGGCTTAGGAAAAGGGAACATGAGGCATTCAGAGCATCCTTTAAAATACACATTGTCTCTTCTTCATGGGCCTACATCCATGATATCATTGTCGAATCCTTTGATCCGACACTCCTTTTATTCCATATATTTATATTAATTGATTAAAGCAACTGTTTATACCCAAAGAAATAGCAAATGTTTATTTAAACATATCTTGCAAACCCTCTGCAGATAAATATATACAAAATAAGAAATAACCTTTTCTACCATAAAGAAATGATGTTTATTGGATGAGTTTGTGAGGTTTTGATGTCCATTTTAATTAAAGAGAAGGATTGATAACAGATACTTTTTTGGGAGCCAATAAGGATTATTTTGGGAGACATTCAAATCCGATATATTCACCTTAATACAATGTGAACCCATATAGTAAATACTGACTTAATTATCTGATATATTTATCCTATGAAAATCAATGAGTGTTTAGGATTCGCTTAAGTGTCTACTTATGTTTAAGCATGTTTTTATGGTTATCATAGACTTCCGATAAATATTATTTTATCTCCTGTTATTCGGTTCTTGAATAATAGTCGAAGTTGTAAAATACATAAGCATTTTAGTCCTAAATTAATACAACAACAAAGAAAATCACAAAATCAATGATGTTGCAATGGTATTATAGATTTAGTTGTATCAAGTTTTAAAATCCACATTATAACAATGAAACATCAAGTTGATAATCATTCGTTCATTTGAAATCTCTTGTTTTCTCCTTGGTTTGGTACGTCTTAACCTCAAATTAAGGAATTATTCATCCTCCTGTGTGACTAAAAAATTATCATTATCCCGAAAGCAGTGAGGAGTTGCTCTTGAGGATGAAGTTTTTATCCCTGAGTTGATACATCTCAAGAGCCATGAGTAAAGGAATGCACTGATTTAAGCTTTCATAGTGTCAACTGCATTTTATTATTACTGTTCATTCTTCTTGTCTTTTAACAATCACGTTCTAGAACACGGAGTTTCAGTTCACTCTAAGGGCGATATAGTTAACCCGAAGGTCGAACCATATTGGGGGTGTAAAGCTGATATAATAACACCGACAGTTTATATATAAGAAATAAGAAAAACTGTCGGCTTACGAATTGGATTTTTGTATATTTATATATCGACCCTTAAACTCAACTATGTGTGGGCCTCTAGTTCATAATATATAACTTTTTCCAGATGGGTAATAACCGTGCAGAGGCCTCAAAAGACCGCCTCCAAGAGCTCAACCCCATGGTGAAGGTCTCCAGTGAGAGCTCTTCCTCCGAGGATAAAGACGGAGAGTACTTCCGATCCTTTGACATCGTCTGTGCCTCCTGCCTTCCTCCATCAGAGTACATCCGCATCAACGAGGCCTGCAGGGAGATGAAGGTCAAGTTTTACTGCGGGATGTAACTGGGTTCTTTGGCTACTGCTTTGCCGATCTCCTCCGCCATGAGTTTGTGGTGGAGAGTAAATCTAAGGGAGGAGTTGAGACTGTGGAGCTTGAGAAGAAACGGGAAGATGTGAAGTCTGATAAAAAGGAAGGGGAAGAAGAGACTACCTTCATGGAGAAACATGTCTTAGAATTTGTGTCTCTTCAAGAGGCCCTGAAAACGAATTTGAAGGCCCCTGGGATTAAGATCAAGAGGATGGATCCGGCTTTCTTCGTGTTAAGGGTAAGTTTTGAGATATATACACATAGATAACTTACTGAGAGGTATTATACTATGCGAGTTTGTCGGCTGTCGAGGAAGGAACTCCAAAGCAAACAGTGCTGAAGTAACGACTGGTAAATTTGGGGGCTTTGTTAGCTCTTCATTGTTGTAGGGAAAACAATGACAGAAAGAGGAGGAGAGAATGAGATGAATCGGAGAGTGAATTGACATAATTGCAGTCCTAAGTTCATGTAAAAAATATATTATATAATTGAAGTCTCTCATTAAGCAATTTGAAAAATTTGGAACAAAAGTTAGCAAGTAACAAGGCTTATTTCCTTCTATCTGCTGTTCCATTCACTTTGAAAACATAAATTTGTCTTAAAAAGGAATTAAAATGGCTCCCATCAGTTGCTAACTTGGACATTATTGCTCTTCCCAGTCACTTCTGTATCCAGTTATGAGTTAGGCCGATGGTAAATATAATAATATATTTTTAAAATTTATAAATAAAAAAAACCCAATGCTTGACAACAAATAACTTTTATAAATTAACTAACTATGAATATGAAATACGAAAATGAATAACTTCTTTTATTTTATATAATGGAAATTGCCTCTAATACAAATTCAATTGCGTTATATTAAACAATGCTCCCATTCCTTTTATTGCAGATGATCCATGACTTTTACACGAATCACGGATCCCTTCCTCTGCCGGAGAAGAGAGTTGAACACCTTCCACTCCTTCACAAGATAAAGGACAAGATCACCCGTGACTATGACCTCCCCTCAGACAAAATCCCCGAAGAGATCATCCCTCTCCTCTTCGGAGAGCTTGGTCCCGTCTCAGCCATCGTGGGAGGGGTCCTTGCCCAGGAAATCATCAAGGGGATCTCCAACAAGGACCTACCCATCGAAAACTTTTTTGTATAACCCCCTCAACTCACGGGGGCTCGTTGAATGCTTCAAGGGATGAAATGTTGTGTTTTATTTAATAATAAAAAACCCATTTTCTTTATATTTTTTTAATGTACTCAATAAATGTTCTATTAAAAACTTAATTATATTAATATAATACAATAATAGCAATAAATATAAGTTATAATAAAAATGTTGATTTGAAAAATTCTAAGGAGGTTGAGGAATATAAAAAGGGCTAATCTTCATTTCCTAGGTTCGTGATGCTTGATTTGGGCCTCTTGTCTGAAAAGGAGTAAAGGGAGAGTTAAAATACAGTTTCTTAAGAAAATTATAAATTAGTGACGATATGAAAGCAGTACTTGGCAAATGTGACTTCAAAAAATGATAGATATATAAATTCCTATTACTAGGATAGGAAAATACTCAAGGTACCAGAGTTGACATGCTAACAAAGGAAATGAGAGGATCAAAACTATGAAAAACATCCCCCCCCCCCCCATTTATTTTTATTCGGATAGCATTCTATATATTTGGATATCTATGGTTAATCCAGGAAGAACAAAATACAGACGCCTTGACCGAAGAATTCCTCATAAAGAAAATGAAAGGATCAAAGCAATAAAGTTAATTAAAAGTCGTTGTTTTTTTACATAATGGCTTAGTATTTACCTCCTAAAGGACTCAAATATTAATTATTTGAATATTTTTAAGTATTCTAAAATGAAACATAAAGTAAAACCTGTGTTAGGGGCCACTCCTCCATATACCAATCAAAATATGTTAATGCACTTTCAATCGCCCACATATACGAGGCTGGGACTTACGAGTATTTGTTGTGAAGTTTGAACATGGATGTGGGACAGTCCTTGTTGTACTTCCAGCATTCTCCATCGTATTTCCCCGCGTGCTCTGCATCGATGTAGTCCTCCATTAACTTAGAGAACGGGGATTTACTTGCCCTAATGAATAAGAAAAATGAAGTTATAAGTGTTATAAACTAGGATACTGGAATAATGCAAGGTATATTGTATATCATGTTTTCATGGATAGTCAGTAATCTTATTATCATTATTGATACGTCTCAAAAAGGGTGTCCAGAAGATATGGACCAGGAAAACACGGCCTACGAAGAAATGAACAAAGAAGAAATGACTATAGACAGAAAAGGAAAGATGAATCATGGAAAAATGGCCAAAATGAATGGGTATTTGAGTGAAATACAACAAAGTATTATACCAATGCTATTTCTCAAATATATTGATTAAATAATGACAAAAATTATCTTTATTTTAGCAATTATAAATAAATGATTTCCTCGTTGTTATTGTTATTAGACGTGACAAGGATTTATTTTGGCCATTTTTCTAGCGTCATCATTTTCCTGTTCTATCTTGGGTTATTTTATCCTGCTACATTTTTTCTTGGTCCGTTTCTTCCTTGGTCGTACTTTCCTCGGCCATTTCTTCCAAATACCTTCAAAAATATATTGTAATACAGAAAAAATGGCCAAAAAGAATGGGCATTTGAGTGGAACTCAACTAAGTATTATACCAATACTATTTCTCATATAAATGAGGTAATAATGGCAAACAATAAATATTTGAGCAATAATCGATAAATGATTTCTATATTTTGTTATTAAACGGGACAAATCTTTCTTTGGACCATTTTTCCATGCGTCATCATGCGTCAACATATATAATTATATATTTGTCCATGGGAGGACACTCAAGCAACATAATATTGAAAGGGCAAATTTGGGCTCCAATATAATATAGAGTTTCAAAGCAACATCTTACACAACATGGTAACGTAGTTACGGGCTCAGGACAGTTCTTCATCTGAAAAACTCTTCCTAAACCATTCATTGGCCTTTTTTTCGTCTCAATATGCATTCGAATGCCTAGTTCCTTCCCCTCTAAAGTCATTTTTATCTATATTTTAGGATTCTAGGAATATTTTTATAAAATCATAAGGAAAATCTGATGAAGCATTTTTGTGTTAAGAATTATTGATAATATAAATGTTTTATGATAGGAATTTTTTCATAACGACACTTTTGTTTAACATGCATTTTTAAAGAAATCTTTGACTGCCCTTTCTCCTTTTTCGTTTAAACTCCTTATAGCGTCACCAAAGGAAACAACATTGGAATGACTTAATTAGATACTTTTTATTATTACTGAAACATTTTAAAGGCGGTTAAAAAGGAACAAAACAATGTTATGTATGATATTATGGAAACAGATACATTCAAACCTCAAGGGGAGCAATAAAAGAGGCCGCTAGAGACACCTGGTCTTTATATACATATTGTTTATTTAAATTCAACTTTTCTGTTTAGTAAATTTACATGACCACTACCGACAAGATACCGCTATAGGGAAGTGGTCGCTAACACAGGTTTGCCGCTTTATTGATCATAAATACATATACAAGACAGAGTAGAAAAATCATACTGGAGTTGTGTCTTGTTCTTATTCATATGATTTTTAATGTTTTTAGTCTTCTAAATCTATTAGATTGCGCCCTTTGCCTCTGCTTAAGTAGATTTGACCCTTTTCTCTTGCCGTTAACATGTTTTGAAATATTTGGAACCTCACTTCCACCGGATTTCCCTTTAAAAAGCATTCAAGCCAGGTGTATTCCAAGATAAATTTACAAACTACAGGGTTGTCCAAAAAAATGCTTACACCGCCTTCTTTGTCAGATCAGAGCTGTTTGTTACTATCAAGACATTTTCCCCCATACTTTCTCAGTCTTATGGTTTATTTCATTTTTTTTCTTCGGGAACAATGAATTATATAATCTTGGTTTGCACATTCAA
>CP045902.1:11782330-11800216 GCA_013387185.1 Caligus rogercresseyi
AAGAAGAACTTGCAGAAACACTGAGAGTTGATCAGTCAACTATTTTCAGACGCTTATAAGCCATGAGAATGATCCGAAAGGCTGGTTATTGCCAGAAAAATAATGGGGAAATGTGTGGTCAGCGATGGGCAATACTTTGAATATTAAATTTGTAAACCATTTTTTTTTCTTATTGAAGTTTCCATTTTGAAAAAAAAAAACCCGCTCAACTTATGCATATATATATTATACAACATACATAAATGAAATTAAGCCCTAAAACTTATTTCATATAAAATAAGTTAATAAAACATAATTTTATTTACTTATCTTTATGTCTGATATTTCCCTTAAGATTATATCAAAGGTCTTTGTGTATGGCGTTGGGGAAACAGACAAAAACATTTCATAATTTCAGCAGCAATATATTATGAATCGGTATATACGAATAGCAAACATCATCATTATAATAAATGTATCCACAAATTTCAAATGAGTAGCCTTCATAATTTGCAAAATATAAATTCTTGAACTCAAGCCCTCTGAGTTCAACATCCATAAGGGCATGAAATGCTTTTGTTTTTACCCAAAGCTAATCCTAAGGGCGTCTGACCTCATTAAAAAAATCGCCTAAACTCTGCTAAAAGGTTTTCTTGCAATTCTTAGTAAGGTTATTATTAATATTAGGCTCTGCTATTTAGGGTTTAAAATATTTCAAGGTTTCCTCAAATGAAGACATAGGCCGGTTTTTATGAAGGAAGGAAAGTTTAAAATTAACATCATAATTTAAAGTGCAAACAATTTGCATTTCTTAAATCACAGTGTTATTTGAACCCATTGCATGGGAAGTATTAAATTCTAACCATATGTAGTTCCTCTTACAAAACTTACACTCTATGAACTTGTACATGGACATGAGATTCCCACAATTACCGCCAACTTGTCCAAATTCCTTATAAAAAAGATTAATATGTAAAAACATAAATATAAGCATATAATAATCGCTACATATTGTTCAATCCATTCAGCTCAGCTTAATTGAGTCAATTAATTTTTCTTCAGCACTTAGAAATAATTATTATTATCGTAACCTTTACAAAATCGTCCAGAGCATGGAAAGTAATACAAAACCAATATTTGGTGTGCTTAGTTCCTCTCACTTTTGAGTCTCAAATTATACTGTCTTTATCATTACTCACATTAATTACAAAGTTAACTAATGAGCGCACAATATCCGGAATATATATACACCCCTATTTAATATTATTATAAGACTTGTTGATTTGTCATTCATTGTAATCGTTTGTCGTTCGCAAACAACAATTTTTTGACGAACGACAACCAAAAATTCCTATCGTTCGTCGTTCGTTTTTTGGCGCCGGAAAAAAAGACAAATATTTTACTTTTCATGGAAAAATTTCCTTCACTTTTTTTAGAATGACGAGGGAAAAAACTTATTTTCTAAAAAAAAACGTCGTCATATTTGTCAGAATGACGAACGACAAACGAATGATGAACGATTCAGTCTTAAAACGAACGATGAATGACGAACTATTCAATCTTAATGAACGATAACTTTTGGTGAACGACGAACGACAATTTTTCGCGAACGTCAACAAGTAATACAAAACCCATATTTGTGTGATTAGTTCCTCTCTCTGATTACTTTAGTTGAAATGTTTTTATATACTAATTTTGATGAATTGTAAGTATTATAAATTATAATTTATCCATTATAGTTCAACAGCTTCTGTTCTCAGTGGCCATGCCATTTATGAATCCTTTGAAGTGACTCTTCTCAAGTCACCCATTTGTAGTAATCCAATAAAAGAAATCCTTACACTTAGAGATGCTAGGAACTTGTTTATTTCATATTTTTGGAGGCTCTTAGCTCAGTGGAGCGTGCTTGACTCTACATTATTGAGGGTGCAGGTTCGAATCCTTTCGATATCTTTGTCTATAACGTACAAATTTAAAAACCGCGAATTCGAAGGATTAAAACCAATAAAAGAACGTTCAAATGGAAGGCGGAACCCTCAATGTTAAAAACTTGACCTATTTAAGTTCATGCCCTGTAATTTTTTGTTGGTTATTTTAGTTCTTCTCAGATTCAAATCCCTTGATAAAAGGTTTCTTGTGCTTGCATTGGGATATAATATCGATTGTTGGATAATTCGATTATCAACCTGTATGTATTTATCCAAAAGTAACTAAGCATTACTTTTTTATTTTTTGGGCTATTTGCTTCTATATAAATGCATGCAAAACAATTAGTCACTCGAACCAAGGATTTTATCAATAAGATTGACCAAAATACACCATCCCCTCTCGAGAGTATTCGAACCTGCACCCTCATTATTGAGAGTTCCCTTAATTCTTTAGGAGTAACTATCCTATAATTTTTTTTTAAATGTCACTAAAATCCATAAGAAATAAAGGTTTTACCACATTCAATAAATAAATGTTTTTAATGCCCAATATCGTTTTCATCTTCACCTTTTCCACTCATGTAAATTTCTCTCGATTTGGAGGAAGTGATATTTCATATTTATATTGCCAATATTCATATTTATTGCCAGTATTTCATATTTATTCCATTATTTCATAATTTATCCTCATATTCAACTGTTTTATGGTACGATATTTAGTCTTTAAAAGCTCTTATTTTACTACAGGTTTGCTCAGCCCTAGTCTCAATGTTACAAACAAATAATTATAAATATAATTATAATGTCAACAGCCAAGAATTGACCCCCAGCAGCTGCAGTAATTAAATATGTTCCCGCCTCTCGCTCATCTACGCCAAATCTCTACAGTTTATTGTAAAAAATATAAGAAATTCAAGACTTCAAAGACAATTTAGATTTTATCTGATATATGTTTTTGTTTTGTTTTTGATTGTAGTTGTTTTTTATGATTATCTTTTTTTAGATGAATTATAGGATTTTGAAGTTTTAGGTCTTAAAAGGAAATTATTTTAAACTATAATGTTTAGTTATGTTTTTATAAAACACAATTTTTCCTTTTATATTTTTCCTTTTATATAGTACATATAGTGTTCTTTTTTGTTCTATTTGTATATAATTTGTTTTAATAAAGACCTTGTTGATGAGAAAAAATAATTATTATTATAATACTTTTTTATGTATTTCGTATTGAATTTTACTTAAGTTTTTTATTTTATGACTTATCATACATCATGTACAGCTTTTAATAAAGACCTTACACTCTCAAGCAACTACGCCATGGTTCCTAACATGACCAAATTTACCTCTTGGAAATGTAGTTTGAGCATGAATACACAGTAGGTATTACACTAAGATCAATTCATCGAACACAATATATTCTTTTCAACGAAATGATCAATCTTTCCTTCATGGGGGAATCGAACCGGCGCCTTTGAGAGTCGAACACCTTTCACTGAGCTTAATGGATCCCTTGGATCTTTGGAGGGTGTCTTAAAAATTTATAAATTTAAAAATTATATGACTAAATTACAGAATCACAATTGATATTGTGTGAATACATTTTTTTAGTACTTTGCAAGGTCGCTAATTCCAATCAGTGGCAACGCAACACACTAAATGTTTTAAAAAGGGGATCCCAGGTTCGATAGACTAATCTTAATGCTATAATGCTTATTTATATCCAGTCGGATGCCATTCTATCGAACCGAATAGACAAAAAATATCCTAGGTTCGATAGACTCATTTATTGCTGTAATGCTTATTTATATCCACTCGGATGCAATTCTATGGAAACAAATAGGCAAAAAAGATTTCTAGGTACGATAGACTAATTTTATGCTTTGAAGGTTATTTATATCCTGTCGGATGCAATTCTGTCGAACCATATAGGCAAAAAAACCCGGATTTCATGTCATCATTGTCTGTTTTTAGGAATAAATATATTGGTAAGATTATAATTATTAGACAGTATTTTTCCTCAATAGTGTAAATGATGTGTTTTTAAATATAACTATCATTCAATATATATATATATATATATATCAGAGCTGGCATTCGGTAGAAAAATCTACTGCCGGTTCAATATTCGTATATACCAAATATCGATCGATATCGGTATTTGGTAGATTTTACTATATATCTACAGTATCGATCGATATCGGACGTAGATTAGAAAGAGAGATAAATTTATTTATGTATCTGCTTTTACTTCTTCAGATGCATTTAATATCGGGCAGTTTATAACAAAGGACAATTAAATAAATCATTTGTATAATTTATAGAGATTATTTGAATTCCAATACATACTAACCTTATAAAATTATATATGTACTTGGATTTTGTAGACATGGAAGCTATAGATTTTTTTATATTACTGTCTCTTAGTGGCCGATATTAAATGCACTTTCAGGTACTCTAGTATTCAATGCATAGCATAAGCTTGTATGGAATGTCTATTTATGGATCTGCTCTATAATACTCTAAGTTGTAGTTGTTTATCTATTTTCGAAGTTCAAATTCTTCACACAAGGGAGCGCTTGGGGAAAGTGAAAGTTGAACGATGTTTCTCTGCTATTGAAGGGAATAAGCTCTCTATATCTTTATGTCTCTATGTGAATGCTAAAAAAGTCATACTTTCAAATATACCGTACCGATTGCAATCGGTACGGTATTGGTAGTTTCTACCGAATATGTATAATCGGTTCGATACTTGAAATCTACCGTCGGTTAGTATCGAATACCGATTTACAATCGGTAGTCGCAGCTTTGATATATATATATATATTTATTTATAGCCTATTACTTTGAACAGCTGTTTTTTAGATAACCATATAAATAATTGTATAACCAGGAAAAACATTTATTTGTGAGTTAATTCTGATACTAATAGCAACGAATTAATAAAAGTTTAAATCGTCTTACTCGTGAAGGGTGTTGAGAGGGTAAAGTTAGCATCTAACCCCTGGGGTGGCATCGAATGAGGGGCATGGCGAGTGTGGGCGTGATAACGACCTGCGTCCCTGGTGGGAACACGATCCGCTTCTCCTTGGTGAGCCAAATGAATCGTTTGTCCCTCCGATGGGGTAAGTGGGCATTGTAGTACTTTGAGAGGGACTCCCAATCACTATCCTCGGAAGTGGTGGAGTCTTTTGATGATGGCTCTGAAGAATCCCTCCATAACTGCTGCTGCTACTCCCACAAACAATCAGGGGAAGAAAGGATAGGGAAAGGACTAGGGACCATCCATTGACGGTGGGTATTCTTCTCTCTGGATATCGAATCAGATGTCATCCTGAACCATTCAGGTAACTGAAAGAAGAAGAAAATATAAATATATTGTTTTAATTATCCTAAATATTAAAATGTTTTTATTGTAGATTTCGGAAAAATACAAGTTGTTCGCTCTTAAGAATCAGTGCAAAAAACTCGACTATATTAGTCTATGTAAGAGTTTTTCAACCACTGCGTGGTGGCAAGGAACATCTTAAAAGGAAGCCTCCACGAAAACATAGGTTTTGAAATTAATTTCGATAAGGGCCAATTGTGACATAAATATATATCTATTACATGATGACATATAAAAAATAAGTTGTAAAGCTTCCAGTGACATCATGGATAGTACTTATTTTTTAATAAATGAAGTTAGGTATGAAATGTGATGATATCCCTTCCCGTGTTTAATCCTTTGTCTACTCCTCTGGGCTTTTAGATTTAGCTTTTATTGCTTGCTCGACCGTGTATTAACATTATCATGCTCCTACAAAATATAGAATTGCATTAAAATGTATATTATTGTTAAATTATACCTTTGGTTTAATTATTAATTAATCTATTAAATTGGCTTTATAATTATGTATCGTATTTGTATATTTTCCTCTATTTAATCATGTTAGTCTTGCAAATGCAAATGGTTTTATTCACTCCTAAAGAATATAAAGGGTGTAACCAACATATCATTGCGCACAATCGACGTATTTCTAGGGATCTCCTTGTTAGGAGAAAGACAGCGACAACAAAGAGCTAAACAGAGAGTGAGGACTTCATATTTTTATCATGAAATAGAAATAAATAATGATGTCAATGCATTCACTATTTCATGCAACCTAAAAATGACAGAAATATGTCAAATCTCGCTAATGATAATGGAGCACTAGCCACTATGTAGATTAAGGAATCTCGAGCTATTTACTCGAAACGTACTACTACTTGAATAAAAATAGTATGTGCAATTGTTGAGTTTACGCAATTCCCAACTCAAACCATCTTGTCTGAGAATCTGATGTGATGCAAAACAAAAAAAAACAGAAGATAAGAGTAAGAAAAAAATATTCAAGCATTCTTTAAGGAGGTAACTTGGTTGATCTTTGAGGTCAAAGAATTGAGGAAGTCCATGAAAAACTTTACATGTGTAGTTTATTAGAGAATAAATACAAAATAACATAAGTGCATTTGACAATATGAGCGGGATGGAATCATTTTGAACTAAAAAATACTCAAAAATATAATCATGTTGGACATAATCTAAGTGGGTTCTTATTTGATTAGTTTGTAGTCATTTTCTATTAATAGTTTTTCCAAAAAGCAAATACTAACGAGCCAATAGATGTCCTTAATTAGTTTTACAGTTTAGAAAAATGATTATTGAGATTTGTGTAACGCGACATTAAGGGATACATTTATGTATAATTATATAATTAAATATGCACGACTCAAATCAACAGACTGATTATACGCTACACCTTAGTAAAAATATGACTTTTCTAAATATTTATAACCATTACTTCACCCTGAGCTCCTTATGTCAAATAAAGTGTGACATAATAAGCTACAATAAACATAATAGCTATGAATTCAAATGACGTCATAACCCTTCCTTTCTTCCAATGCTTCCATCTATACTTCCCAGAAATAATTATGATATGCACAATGTTAATGAGTTATTAATGGAAAAATGTTTGTCCCCAGCAAATCATATTGTTCAAAGACATACAGCCAAAGTGCCTCAAGAAGCCTAAATGAAAGCCTGACTCAATGAACATCATTGCAGCATTCACCTCTCCATGGACTGGGATCTTTCTCAGTCCCTGAGAGAGGCCCACACAAATATATCTGGTGCTCATAGCGCGGATATTACCAGAGTTTATCAATATCTATAGTTAGAGTTTCCTATTATATTATTACTGCTATTTTGGAGATTTAATTATATATACATATATCAGGAAACGACCGGGACACTTTGTTCGCCGGGACCCGGGCCAGGACTTAATTTTTCAAGCCGGGCCGGGACTTTAATATATTCGTTCCTTCGTCATTCTGAAAGTGATGACGTTTTTTTGAAAATAATTTGTAAAAAAACGTCGTCACTTTCAGAATGACGAAGGAACGAATAAATTAAAGTCCGGACCGGTGATTATTAGACACCGGGCCGTTCAAAAACAGCCGGGACCCGGGCTGGGTACCCGATCCTTTTCAGATATATATATATATATATTTTTTTCCCGATACAGTTGCATCCAACTGGATATAAATAAGCATTATGGCGTTAAAATAAGTTTATCGAATCTAAGATCAATCTATCGAACCTGGGATAATAATATATTCATTATTAGGTGCAGAGAAGGCTGGAGCCATACATAATGTCTCCAAATCAAAGTCATTCAACAACAACTTATAAACATTTATAGGGGTCAATCCAGGTATATTTTTCCCGCCAATGTCTCAAGAACCAATGACGGCCTTAACATTTTTCAAATATTGTCAATAATAATTTATTTTAATGAACAATATATTAGTGAGACTATTTTAATTAATATGCAAACTAATATTTGCTGTCATTAATGTAATTTAACATGTTAATTATTATTTCATATATTAATTAAATAATTATTTATATGGCTGGCCATATCATCTGCAATCATAATTGATGTTGCACGAAGGTTATAAAAAGGACTCCTGGACAAAATATAAAAGATATTGCAAAAAGCAAATAATGCACGCTTATCGTTATATGACCGAAAATGTCGAAATTGAACCATATGCTAACTTCGTATTCTTTTTCTCTCCTCAAGAAGGCTACTATTTCTTCTTCGACTAATTATATTTAAATGTTTGAAGAGCCTTAATTGAATAATAATAACAATAATAATGACTAACCTGAGGGCAAGATACATTTATTCTTCTTGAACTGTTTTTAATTATATAAGAGTCAGGATGTTATTGACCATACTACTAACTGAATACAGAGTTCTTTGATGACGTACATAAACCTAAAATGGTTGCCACACTACGTTATGAAACAAGTATTTTGGGAATTAGAAAAATGGAAATCCTACAGGTTATACCCAGTGAAGTTGTCATCCTACGTAATTTTTTAACAATAATTATTTCCTTAAAACTACGTCACTGGTTGTACATTTTTTATTATATTCCCCCCTTTTCTATTCCTTAAAATTTGGTATTTAGACATTGTTTTAAGGATTTATCTAAGGATAATAACACCAGGGAATACGAGTTATCATATTGGGTTTCCAAGAGTCCCCCCCCCCCCCATTATAGTCCATCTATTACCACCAATGGAACATACACATGACTAGGAATGGAAATCTGGAGCTTAGTCTTTGTACTTACAAATTCTATGACTGTTTTTGGCCGTGAAAAAGAGAGAGGGTAAAGAGAGGGATAGAAGGAACGAGAGAGGGAGAGAGAGATAAGTTTCTTCTCACTTTTCCTTTCTCCCTCTCTTTTCCTCTTTCTCTCTCTTTCCTTCTATCCCTCCTTTACCCCTCTCTTTTTTCACGGCCAAAACAGTCATAGAATTTGTAAGTACAAAGACTAAGCTCCAGATATCCATTCCTACTCATGACACAACTATGCCATCTCAAGCTATCAAAATATTGTCATTTATTGATCCTTGAGTTCCACATTTAACAATTATGGCCATGTTGGGCTTCAAAACAACCGTCAGGTACCTATATTGTAGTAAGTTATAAACCGGATATATCCTTCGCTATGACCGTATCCAATTTTGATAACTTTTTTGTACATTTATTAAACATTATAAGGTTACAACTTCTTGTGTAAAATCTTTGTCAACTAGTGCTCAAATTTCTCTCAAATACCAAAAAACCATCTTACAAATTAAAAAACTCCCTTAATATAAGTTGGATTTTTATTTTCTTTACATCAAATTACTTTTTTTTGTATCCAGGGTACAACAATATATGAAATAAAATGAGTTTACTCATATATTACTTGACTTATATCCTATTAACATTAAATTAAACATTCAAGATAATGTATCAAAGTACATATTCTTAACAACATCCTCAATAAGGGGCTCAAAGATTTCTGGTAAGGGGTTCTCGAACATCTAAATTTATAGAGAATGATTTAAATCTTTGTAACAATATAATTTATTTACTATTGATTTGGATCCAAAATACACAAATTCCTTTGGCGATAGAGTAAGATTGTGATTTAAGAAGAATAGTCAATATAAATGATATTTTATAAAGATTAAAATGAGATTAGTAGATGGTAGACATATATATATATTTTAGGGAGCGCGATAGCCGTGTGTGTTAAGGCGTGTTCAACTCTCAATGTTGGGGGCGCAGGTTCGAATACTCCCGAGAGGGGATGGTCATTTTTGGTCTGCTACCTCATTGATAAGATCCTAGGTTCGGGTGACTAATTTTAATGCTAGTATGCTTATTTATATCCTGTCGGATGCAAATCTATCGAACATAAAGGCAAAAAAAACCAGAATAGTACTTCTATTTCTTCCATATTCTCAATATATACGGACACTCAACTAAATAGAATTTTGAAATACTGAAGAATAATAATACGATAATAATTATTATGTACAGCTATGCGTATTTCAAAATAGTGCCTTTCCGGACACAAATACTATTTGCTCGAATTTTCTTGGAGATGTAGCCCAATTTTTTGGTTTGTATAAATAAACAAACACTCATATTTGGGCGCCAACGGCGCCCATATGTTCGCCCTTCGGTATGAAAAATTTATCTATTCTATTACCTATATAATATATGCTAAATATATGTAGGTAGTAAAATCAGAAAAGGTGTATCCAATGACATTTTTTCATTTCTGGTCCCATCACTTTGAAAATAGTTTTATTAGGTCTGCCTTGCCCCAAGGATTCCATAGGTACCTTCAAAGTTCAAATCTGACCATAAATGTTGGAGGAGATAGCGTGTGGACATACAGACGGACAGAGATTGGTGAATTATTATATAGATTTAGAATAGGATCTCCAAAGAAACCTCGCCAAAAAGGCCTCCTCCAAATGCAAGAATGTGAACATTTAGTTTTTAAATTTTAAATTTAAAACAGATTTTAAAACCTATTCAGAAGAAAGTTGAAAAGTGATCGGACCTATAATATTTGTTCCTTTTCTTGAACACAACAAGAACATTAATCATCAAAATATTCCAAAGTGATTGTCTATTATAAAAAAACACCCTCTGATTCACATATCTAAAGAAACTAATTCTAACGCTTTATAAATAACGAATTAAAAATCCAACTCAAATGGACCAATAAATAATATCGCCCACAGATCATATTAATTCCGATTCAATTGCTCCATTTCATCATAGATATTAAGATTTAATTACGATTAGCCATGCCTGATTGAGAAGCACCTCAAAAGAGCAATTCATAAAAGAGCTCATCTGTATTTAATGCAATTAATTTTCCCTTTTTTCTATGCACAGAGAAGAAAGGTCGCTGAAGGTGATGTTTTTTCTAATCCCTGTTTTCTCATTTTATATTTCGTGTGTGCCCCTTTGCTTAATAAAATAGCACTATACACACCTGGACGGGAAGTCTTCATAAAGAAAGGCTTATTAAGATAATGCAATCATAATTTATTTTCAAGTAATAAATAAAATGAATTTAAAATAACATATGGAAGTATAGAATAATATCCAGTGACGTCATCGAAACCTATTTATTCTTTAAAATGAAATACCGAGTTATTATAACATAAATGACAATCTTGGATTCCTACCATTTTACTTCCATTATTATGTTCCTGAGGCGCTGTTATACTATTAACTAAAATATAATATAGTTAGGGATAGAGTTGTTCTCGACACCTACCTAAAAGACATGATTTTTAATCTCATTTGGTAACACTGTTTTCTTTCTTTGCTACAACGTCCGATAGTCAGAGTAATGATCCATTTATCGACAGATATGAATGATATATATATAAAACATAGAGAGCTTATTGGATTCTTCAGAGAAATACGTCATTGTGTCCCGAATACAGCTGAACGATGTTTCTCTGCTATTGGAGGAAATAAGCTCTATATCTTTATATCTCTATGATATGAATAAACAAATAAATATTGTTTTATTATCGAGTAAAAGCAATTAGTATTAATAGATGGAATAAGAGGAGTCTCTTCAAAGGATTCGACAATGACGTCATGGAAGTAGCCCATGACGAAGATGAAACTGGTCATTTTAAGGATGTTTTTCTTCTCTCTGAATGGCTGATGTTCACTATTCAACAGCCGCGAGAGTGAAGATATGCTTTATAGTATATTGCCAACTGCTTTTTCTTCAATCCATCACGTTTCAAGAAGCATCATTTTTTATTCATGCCTGTGGCAATAGGTGGGCTCCTTACCTTATCTCCCTGAAAGAATATTTAATTTTCTACAATAGAATGATTGTACCTTATTTTATGTTTATAAATACTTCTATTGCTGGTTCATCCTTATTCAAAGCATTTTCTATTATTGGGTTAGAATATTGGGACAAAAATATTAGAAATATTGTATTTAAAGTTCTTATCCTAATAGTCTATAATTTGACTTTCTTGCTCTAAAACACTTTTTAAAATTTAAATAAAATTCCTTAAAGAAATTGTTTTTAAATCGGCCCAAAATATATAATACTCGCATATTTGGGTGCCTACGGCGCCCATATGTTCACCCTTTGGGTATGGGTAGGTTTTGGAGCTAGTTTGTGAGTGAAACAGACCTTAACCATATGTGTTTTGACAGAAAAATTTAAAACTTTTGTCAGCAAAAAGTAACAATTTGTCCTTTCACAGAAAATGTCTCCAATAATATTTTTTTTTCATTTATCATCATTACTTTGGAAATAGTTTTAAAACCTTTGCCTTAGCCAAGAAGTCCAAATCTGTGCTTAGATTTGAAATATCTTGATAGGAGGGGGGTCAAAAAATTGATCAAACACACAAACGGAGATAAAATGCAAGGTAGGTAGAAAAATTAGAAAAGGTGGGCGTGTTCAACTCTCAATGTAGGTTCGAATCCCGAGAGGGGATGGTCAATTTTGGTCTACCTCATTGATAAGATCCTAGGTCCGATAGACTAATTTAACGCTATAATGCTTATTTATATCCTATCGGATGCAATTCTATCGAACCATATAGGCAAAAAAAAAAAAAAAAAAGGTGTATCCAATGACATTTTTTTTTCATTTCTGGTCCTATCACTTTGCAATAGTTTTATTAGGTCTGCCTTGACCCAAGGATTCCATAGGTACCTTCAAAGTTCAAAACTGACCATAAATGTGGGAGGAGATAGCGTGCGGACATACAGACGGACAGAGATTGGTGAATTATCATATAAATATGTACAAAAAGACATTCATTAAAAAATGATCTGAAGTCTTCAAAGAGTCTTTATAAAAATGAGTATTGATAAATTATAGATTTCTCTATGAACGTATTCATATATGAATTGATTATGTTGAAAGCTTTTAAAGTCATCTTTTGGAAATATCGGTTTAAAAAAAGTTTTGTAGCTAGCATTATACATAAAACAAAAATGGTGGATTTTGTACGATTGAATCTAGAGTTTTCTCATGAGAAGGCTGTCAGGCAGCGTTTTGAAGTAGCTTAACGTCAGTATACCCGTTCTAAAGTTATTGTACTGGTAAAATCAAAGTTTGAAAAGTTTTGAACAGCTTGAAAATACCATCTAGAATGTCATGCCAAATCCAACAGAACATCAACGATGCTCTCACTAGAAAAGTAAAGCCTGGAAGATAGTCTGTGACTGAGTCGGTTGCTAGCAACTCCATGGAGCCTGACAGCAGCTGCAGCGGTCACAGGCTAATTGGTACAATCACAACTAGGACAGTGTTTGGCCACAAATGGATTTTTGTGTGTGAATGACCTCGTCACAGATAAACCCAATCATCCAATGTATGTAGACGTAACATCCACTCAAAATATCTAGCTAAAAAAACGATCATTTTCCTCTAACTGCTATTTGAAATTTCAAGCTGCATCATCGATCTTCTCTATTAATAATTGAATCTATGCGATTTTGAACATGCATGAAGCTTCAAAGAGAATTTAGTCTTTGAAGCGATAAAAAAACTTAGGGACAGGGAAATAAATTTCAACTCTCTTAAATTCAGAGCTATTGGCTTATTATAAGAATTATGTATATATTTTAAATGATTTGTTGAAGCTCTTGTTAGTTGAACAAATGTTGTTGATGGCTTCAAGGATTCTTAAATGAAATCTATGTAGGTATTTTTCCTGTTGGTTAACCGAACAGTTGATCATGTTCTTTAAGAACGTTGTCCAGGCTACAATTTTTTAAGTAGGTATATATCTCTCATACAAAGTCCCTTTGGATGACAAATGTTGTTTTTGCCTCAATTTCATGATGCTAAAGTCACACTTCTATAAGGATTCTTTTGTCCTGTTTCTCAATACCTACAAATGCTTATCTGGTAGTTCTGACAATCTTGTCCCTAAGCATAGTTTTTTAAACATATTTTGTGAATTCGCTATTCACGTTCTTTTTCTCTCCATCCATCTTGTTCTTGAAAAAGTTTATATCCTAATCCATTACATATGCTTATTTTTTTGTTATACGCCCTCAGTGGTTGGAGTTTCAAATGGAGTTATTAAAGCCATTGTAACTGAGCAAATTATTTCAAAACAATAGGGACAATGAATGAGCTCCACAAATGCAAAGTTATTTATATTGTGTGTTAAATTAGGCTTAGAATATTTCATCCCGCTTATGGCTTTTCTTCTTCTTACTTTTATGATTATTCATTATATTATTATGTGGTTCAAATGAATGGCTTAAGATACAAGCCAGTTTTTCTTCTTCTTCAAGATGGTATAGTACAACTTTTTGGAAACAAGAATCTTCTTATTGATGAGACTTTCCTTCACAAAAGACGGGAACAAATTATGTATATCCTAAAACATTATAATTTTAATCTATTTAAACACAGTAGAAAATTTAACAATATTATATTTCATATTTGGCAATATTTTTAACTTTGTTTATCAAATTACAGGAACATTTGCTTATAACGGAATAAAGTGACATTTGCTGCATTAAACAATCAAAAAAAGGTCACGCAGAAATCATTTTCAATTTCTGTGCCTGGTCATTAAACAAGGGTAAAGTCTAAAGAGTCTGGTAGTTGAAGAGGCAACATGTAATTCTTGAATCTCTTGCCGCAAATCTTCATGTCACTTCACTAAGAAGGATGCTGTGTGCCCATTGAACATACATTATATTTCAAATACTTTTGGCTAAAAAAAATTCAAAAAATGCATAACAATGCCAAATGAGTATTTTACAATGCAATTTTATTATATGGCTCGGTATATAAAATACAAGGTATGTTTATTTTATGGAGAGTGAAACGTCATATATCTATTTACTATTTGTGACGTCATCCAAACATATATATTGTCATGCTATTCTTCTGCCGGTGGGCTTCAATGACGTCAGACCAGAAAGCGAAAGTCAGCTCAGCCCTTAGAAGTATGGGTATACCTACCAATAGAGATATAAAGACATAGATGGCTTATTGGATCCTTCAGAGGGTTTTTGTGATCAATATAAACAAATCTTTCTATCTCTATGATCAGCTTACGATGACGTAGTACAAATTACTTTGTTAAGTTTGGGCACAGGCGACAGTTGAACGATGATGTTTCTCTGCTATTGAACATAGAGATATACAGACATAAAGAGCTTATTGGATTCTTCAGAGAAATACTACTAGTGTTGTGTCGGTCCTTATCTAGGACCGAGGACTGCAGTCTAGTCCGGTCCAGTTCAGTCCAGTCCTTCTTGTCGGTCCTTAGAAAAGGAAAAATGTATTTTTTACGTCGTAGTCTACGTCATGTTGTCAACATCTCTTAATACTATGAAAAGGAAAAATCCTTTATATGAGGAAAGTAACATCTTCAATGAGCTGATGACAAATATAACATTTTTTACTTATGCTATAATAAGTATTAAATATTGGTTATTATTACAACAATAAATATTCGATGTTTCTGACAATACTTAAAAATTAGCCTATAGGGTTGTGAATTAATTATTTTTACAATCACATTTAATGAGTAATGACCGACGATGAGTATATTGAAAAGCCTATATTATATAAAAAATGTTTCCAAATTGTCTAATATAAATATTATTAACCCCGTTTGTTGCTATTGAATTAACGCTCAGTATAATCGTATATATAAATATAATATTAGCAGTTAGAACATAGAGATATAAAGATATAGAGAGCTGATTCCCTTCAATAGCAGAGAAACAGCGTTCTGTTGTTCTGTGTGTTCAAAATAAACAAAGTAATTTGTTCTACGTCATCGTAAGCTGATCATAGAGATAGATTATATCTATATGATCAGCTTACGATGGCGTAGTTCAAATTACTTTGTTTATTTTGAACTCACAGAAACAACAGAACGCTGTTTCTCTGCAATTGGGGAATCAGCTCTCTATATCTTTATATCTCTATGAGTTAGAACGTATTAAATAAATACTCTTTCAACATTTTGTGAAAAAAAGGACTGACAAAAGACAATCTCAAGGACCAACGGTCCTGAGGACCGATCCCAAGGACTGACGGTCCTAAGGACCGACAATCCTAAGGACCGATAGGACCGGTCCTAAGACTGGACCGAATAAATTTGGACCGACACAACACTAAATACTACGTCATTGTACCCAAAAGTAAAAATCTTTCTATCTCTTTGATCAGCTTTCGATGACGTAGTACAAATTACTTTAATTACATTGGGCAGAGGCGGCAGCTCAAAGACTTCTCTGCTATTGAAGGGAATAAGTTCTCTTTATCTTTATATCTCTATGTACTACTTTGTATTAATAGATAATATAGAGTGTCGAAGTAACGATTGGACGCGATGGAATTCGGGATTTATGTGCTCTCTATTGTTTGTGGAATAAATAAAGAGAGAGTGAGACTTCATATTTTATAACATGAAATAGGGAGATTAAAATGACGTCATCGCAATCCTAATTTTATGGAAAAAAATATATATTAGATAATTAAAGTCTCACTCTTTCTGTCTACCCCAGAGATGGGTAAACTTTTTGACTTGCGGGCCACTATGGGTTATAAAATTTGAAAAAGGGGCCACAGCAGTACATTGACTGCCCACTTTCTTTTTCTTGGTCCACTCATTTTTTACAGAAGGGCTCAAATGGCAATGAGAAAAATTCAAGAGAGAACTAAAGAGTAAGGCCGGCCTAAATGCCAGCGCGCCATCTATTGGTAAAACGCAGCATTGTATGGACAAGACGTAATGAATGATTTATGAATCATTTTATTTTATATACTGGACATGCTCGGCGGGCCGGATTAAATTATCTAAAGGACCGTATACGGCCCGCGGGCCTTAGTTTGCCCATGTCTGATCTACACCATAAATAATGTAGAGTGAATAAATGCCCCGATATTGGGCACTATCATACCCTACTGTGGGATATCCTTGTATTTCAATATACCTTGGTCATATCCACAGCAGCAAAAAGTATTTTTTATAAGGGATATTAACTTATTCTATTCTCCCTATGGTCTGGGATGCAATACGATTGCAAGAACCTTTCATCAATAACTTGACAGGCCCCAAATTGATGGATCCTTCAAATGAGTAATAAATAATAAATTCCCTATCAATATTGTCTTCATTATATTCAAGGACCTCTTCTGTCATCCTTGGATCTCTTAAATGCAAATAACATTATTATTATTATTGTAATATTAAATATGTATATCTCCATGGCACATTAGATTGGTTGTCTTGGTCATGGGAAAACCACGAGATACTAAATGCTTCTATGAGATATATTTTTCTATGCACATGCCGACTATAGATAACATGGATTCTTCATCCTTTTTAACTGATGCATTTAAATTAAAGCAAAAGGACTCTCTTCTCTCTCTCATATTGATTTTTAATAAGGAGAGTGTTTAAAAGAATTTTTTTAAACATCAATAGATATGAACAATAATACAATAAAATTAACCACATATTAGGCCTGAAAATTGTAGAGCAATGCTAAATCTACACTAATCCTTCATGGTGTTTGAATACAATGTAACAAATAATAACTTCGCAATCAGCTTAATTGCTGTAGACTAGAGGTCAAACTAGAGGTCAACTAATATATATCGGCTTGGCGATTAATCGCCCCCATTCAAACTATCGGGATCAGAAAATTTGGACATCGATATTAAGATATATTTTTTTCTTGCAAAGATTTCTTTTTTAATGATTACTTAATTGATTTAGACAACAAAAGTCCTAACAAGTGCAGTTCTAACAGGTTTTAACTTGAGGCCAATTAATATTTATAGCGGCTTGTCGATTAATCGCCCCATTCAAACTATCGGGATCGGAAAAATTGGACATCGATATTCCATGTATTTTTATTTCAAAGATTTCTTTTATTAATGATTACTTTTCAGGGCTTTAAAAGAAATGTTATCATGCTTAAAAAATATATTCATTTAATCAATTAGATGAAGATAAAGTCCTTTTCTTATGAGGGGTCATCGCAGTAATATATCGGTCCTAAAATCAACCATCCGTTCGACCTATATTTGAGTCATACCATGAGATAAG
>CP045902.1:11800316-11832070 GCA_013387185.1 Caligus rogercresseyi
AATTTAGAAATAAATATTATTCACCTAGAAGGATATTGTGATTGGATGGTGATCGTTAGCTTATGATTGATATGTGAGTACGATAAACTGAATCAAAATACTAGTCATTTTAAAATAAACTTTATTTAAAATAAAAATAATCAAAACTCCTTGTTAAGGAACAATGAATAATAGATTAATTTGGCAAAAAATTAAGGCTCAAAAATATTTTTTAACCTTATGTATTACATAAAACGGTTATCCAGTAGGATCGTTGAGATTTACAACTTTACTAGAAAGGAGTATCGAACTTGACTCAATCAAAATAAGGCCGGACTGGAAATCTGTTATGAAGCATTCTCCTCGTTATTTATAGCGTGAAATATATAACGCATTCCTTTAGCTATAGATGTATAAACTATATTATAATTATATTATTATATAATAATTTATATTTATAGTTAGCCTAAATGCTCGGTTTATTTGATAAGTAAATATCAAATATTAATATACAAATTACTAATTACTTTATGAACATTTGTTTTAAATCGATAATAAAAAAAACACCGTTTTAAACATTTGGAACAGCATGAACTTGCAGTATAAACTCTTAAAACATGACTCCTTTAAGATATCTTCAATGAACTTTCAAATGCGTATTTAAAAAAAGTATTGTTATTACATTTTTCATTACTTAAGTAATTTTAATTGCTTTTTGTTCGTTAAAAAGATCACTCACATCAAAGTATATATATATATAATATATCACTAGTCAATAAACTTGATCACTTTGTAATCATCAGATGTTTTGGATATTGCAATAAAACACACGATTGAAGTTGCAGCTTGTATATACACATATAACTACGATTTCGTCATGGATATGATCTGAAGAGTGAAGATATTTTAAACGTTTGAATCTAAATAAAAGGTCAGTAAGAGTTGGTTCATTTTTAATATTATTCATAAGCAGACTTTAGATCGAAGTTTGCATACATAATGGGCTATAGATAGATCTATTGTTTCAAAAACTTTTTATAGCACGCGTATCACTATAGAAAATCTTTTTTTTTTTTGCCTATCTGGTTCGATAGAATTGCAGTATCCGAACAGGATATAAATAAGCATACTAGCATGTAAATTAGTCACTCGAACCTAGGATCTTATCAATGAGTAGAACAATAAACTGTCTCTATCAGAGTATTCGAACCTGCGCCTCAACATTTAGAGTTAAACACGCCTTAACGCACACGGCTATCGTGCTCCCTGAGGAAAATCTTAAGTCTATCATCTACTATTCTCTTTATAATTTCTATAAATAAATTTATATACCTATCGTTACCAAATTAACACTCGTTTATTTACAGTTCTGACTAGATATATATATTATAGTGTCAAACCTAACTCACATGTAACATGTGGTGTCTTGATTTTGTCATTTTTTAGTTTTAAATAAGCGTAATTAGGCGCTCAGATCCAAAGTAATTACGTTCTCGGATCTGGGATAATTAGTTTTAAGAGACCCTATGTCAACATTAGGATATATTTGGGTTCTTTTAATCAAAATCATTATTGACGGCTTCTACCTGCAATATAGGAATCAAAGTGCTTCAAATCGAACGATTTTTGGACTCTATATTTAAATATATACCAATTAATATTAAGATAATAACTTTTTTTTTTTGGTGAAGATGTTTATTTATTAGCTAAAATCATACAGTGTAAAAATTAAGAATACACTAGAAAGTAGGAGACAAAAAAAACACAATCTTAAGACAGTTACGTCAAAAGCAAAACAGAAATAGAGGCATATACACTCAGAGAGTGCAAACCTCCGCCGTCATGGGGTCCTTATGAGCCTTCCGAGGCGGATTTTTCACGATGGGGCGGCGTAGGGGACGGGGGAGGGTTCCCCTTGACGGAAATTCGAGAGGAAGACGCTCCCGGCACCCGATTTCACAGCACAGCGACAACTATTGGCAGGTAGGCTAACTTAAATTAATTATTAGTATTTAGCTCATTTTGCAACTTAATTATGCACTCAGAGATGCCAAAATTTAATCACTTGTTCTTTTGACATTTCCAAACAACTCCACAAAGTTTCATCCGAATCCGTTCCGTACTTTTTGAGTTATCCTGCTGACAAACAAACCAACAACGCCAGTGAAAACAATACCTCCTTCGGCGGAGGTAATGAACATTATAATTCAACATTACTGTCTAAAGATAAAACCATAATAAAAATGACTTATTAAACATTATTTCTTATTCATAACAAACGTTGAGTTCGTCTTATTCTCGATTTTATGAGTTTGAGGTATTCGAGATAATTTGGAGGAATGAAATAACTTTATTTATTGAAAATAACCCCATTCATATGTTGGCATCCTTATATTGGCTACGGCCACAATTTTTTTACACTGCAAGCTGCTCCCTTTCTTTTTTTCTATTATTGTGCTAATTTTGTACTCTAGGGTCGATTATGTGGGCCATAAGTTGGTATAAAGTTATTGCACAAAACAATTAATGCATGCTATGATGGTTGCGACTATCTTTCCATGATGAACTGTAAACAATTATGAAAAGTCAGAACCTCTCGTTTTAAAACACGTCATTTAACTTATTTTGTAATTTTATATTTACTTCTAAATTAATAAAATTAAATCTTATGACAATTATAACTATAGCTTGAGGAGACCCATTGACATTTAGAGTCGTTGTGTATAATTAAGGACAAACTTATATTTGTATTGTTCTATACCCCAGTAACTGGGGATCTTGATAATTATTTTATTGATTGATTTTTATTTTTTGAGACATCCTTTTTACGAGTTTCCCTATCTTTTTCATCGTGTTCATCATGTCTTGTATTTCTTATATTTAATTTTAATGCCAGTAAGAAAAATAACCCATGTTAGCTTGCATAATTCCAGTTTATAAAGACGCTTACTTATGTCCCCATTGGTTATATATCTATATTGATTCCATAACTGTGTCGATTTACTGATAGACTATTGTTTTCTTTAAGAACTTAAATAAATGATATAAAAAAAATATATGTGTGTTGTTCTACAGTTTAAAAAAATATACCAACATTAAAAAGAATGTATATTAATAACATTAAACATTTCATATTGATTACCAAGGATGAAAATATTTTTAAGGCACAGTATTTGATAGAACTTACATTCGTCGATATGCATGCAACAACACCTTACAAGACTTTAAACTGCAATTTTGACGACAGCTACACACTCAATGTGCTTTAAAAACATTTTTTCATACAAGAAAATAATTATCAATATATTCAAATAAGAATGACTTATGTGTTACCGGTCAGCTGTATGAAAGAAACCCAACTGTCTCTCATTAAGAAAAACGTTTCTTACCGTATTAGATTACATATATGCACCTATAAAATACAACCGAGTATAAAAATGAAAAACTTGGCCAAAGAAGAAAAATATGTGGTGCTTATTTTAAATAAGATAAGTAGTTATAATTTACAAAACAGTCTTTGAGAGTTTTTAAAATCTGCGGTTTTTTTCTCTACAAAATCCCTAATCTAAATCTGAGTTTTAATATAAATATAACATTTAATACGTGTGTTGTAAATGTAGTCTTTAACCACTTGGTTATCCTACAAATTAGATTTGATATAAGGTTATTTTATACAAATCTGAGTATATATGTATGTATGATACATCTTAAGTTATACATAATAGATGCATTCATCATTGAACGCAGTTGTTTGGATTATTTTATGAAGAATTAAAAAAAAATTCAGGCTGAATTTTTTTCACATTTATTTATTCACGAATATATGTATATTGGTAATAAAGGTATAAATATTAATTATTCATGAAATAAAGAAACTTGTTCCTTTCAAAATGGACATCTTTTCCTTATTTCTTTTTCTACTTTGCACTCGAATCGCTTATACAAGATGCATAAATAATTCGTCTTTTGAACTCGATAAGTAATACCATTCGCTTATAATACTTTGAATCACAGTTGTGCTTTTGAGTAAAAAAAAACACAACGAGTTAAAGTATCCTAGTATTTTATAGCGTCTTTAATTATAGAACATCCAGAAAGTCTTTTTGATATACGTATAAATTTAAACAATGATTCCTCAGCTACCATACAAGCTGCTTACTTTTTTTGCCATATATAGCATGTACAAATTTTAACAAATTACAAATTTAGATTATAGATTTTTAGTGCCAGACACAACATAGGAAATACTTTGAATGATTAACACTTCATCTGTATCGTTTGTTTATAATACATTTATAAATGACGTTGGAATATGAGACATAGGAAACAACGTAGACTTATATCATTTTTCCATTTGTAAATATCTAATTGACTCCTGTTTTTTGAGGCAAGCAAATCTCATTGGTACTGATAGATATACAAGTAAAGATATCACTCTCATCGAAGATAAAATATCTTTTGTAAGCATCACAAATGATTTCTATGGTAGTTGTAAGGACGTCGTTTATAGAAAAGTTATTTTGTTGAAATTTTTATAATTTATTTGATTAAATATTAAAAAAGATAGATTGAAATAATACATTATAAAGTATTGAATATCTTAACATTTTTAACAGATATAATAAATAATTAAACATATTAAGCAATGTTTCATATTATATATATATATATATATATATATATATATATATATATATATATATATATATATATATATATATATATATATATAAGTCAAAACAATCTATAGAAACGCAAAAAAAAAAAGTTTGGATACTTCATGTATATTTGATACTTAAATAAGATTTCTTGATATTAGTCAAGAAATCCCAGTTGCTTATAATCTTAATTTTATGTGTTCTCAATTAAATTGCCAATAGCTGTTAATTTACAATGATAATTTGGTTAAACCCCAATAATTTACTGTTAAATTAGACGTATTTATCAAGACAATCAATTAAATCTTATTTGATTACAACTCTGCATTCATCAGTCGGGTGAAAAAAAATGCACACCCTTTTAAATACATTTAAAGCCGGCAAACCAATAGTTTTACTTCTTCGAATAATATGTATATTGTATTAAGAAACGCTCTAAAAAAATATCATTATTTAAACATTGTTTTTAATTTTTACTGATATATACGAAAATACGTCGAGAGCTACTTGAGAAAAATATGTCTGCTGATGAGAAAGAACAAACATGTCTGCTATACATAATTTGAGACATGGTTACTTTATGCAGATGTTATTATAATTTGAAATGCAAAAGGCTAGACTACAAACTTATAATCCAGTGTCGTCATGAAGGAAGTAATTAGTTTATCATAAACTTATTTATGAAAAATTATATATGTATATAAATAAGTATATATATATAAATATATATATATTGATGTTTTATAAAACTTTTCTATGAGTTTACGGCTAAAAAAATAGCATTGAATTAAATTATAGTTTGCGAAGACAACAAATTTCATGTGTGGGATGAGGCATAATAATAGAAACACTATATTACCTACAAAACCATCAGGTTATCAAATAAAGTATATTACATTAATACAATGTAACCGACACATATATATTCTGGTTTGTAAAATACTTTACTGGGTAATAATTGTGCTTTATATTGAATAATAATTGTGAAAATATTGCATTATAATGATAACTCGTTTTGTCAATTAATGACTGTTTTTTTCATGATAAAGCATATTACTCAATTCTATAGATATTTATTATATCTGTTTTAAACTTTCCGAACGCTTCTTGATAAATTTTGTATTTTTGCATACTTTATAAAAAACATAGAATTAAAGTGTTCTTACCTTACTTATATGTTTTGTCCTTAATATATTGTGATGAACGAATGGGAGGAGGTTGCTTATTTATATATATTTGTTAACTAATATAATAATAAAAATTTCAAAACACCGGGTTTTATACGGTTTACTTGGATTGAGCACGAACTGAGAGTTTTATATCCTTGTTGATTCGTTATATATGCTTGAATCCTTAACCAAAGTGCAAGTGAATCAAAAAGGGTATAACCATGATCCTTTTTTATTATCCAAAATAGTTTTTCCTTCTCCTGCCTGGACATAGGAAAGCGCGCGAACGTGGACAAGGCCAACGTCCCCTAAGTACAGAGTAAGATAAATCCCTCTTGAAAAATGGTCTTTGGAAGAGAGACAAAAAATGAGATTCTTTAATTACTACATGCAATATTGATCCAATATGAATATTGAGATACATAAATATTACTCAGACATTCTTTTTTGTCTTTCGTCTGTCTGTCACGGTCTGTCTCAGGCATAAAACACACGATTCAAGAGCCTCTCCTTTGTACCCCCGATCTACGGAGCAGACATCACGGACTCCATTACAGACTCGGATTGTACCTCTTTCAACATAGCCCAGCTCCCCAGTATATTAATTATGTAAATAAGGATCAGAATGAATCCTATGCTGGGGTTACGACGCCCTATCTGTATATGGGGAGCTGGAAAACGACTTTTTCATGGCATGTGGAGGACATGGATCTCTACGCAATCAATTATCTGCACTTTGGCATGCCCAAAACCTGGTACTGCGTGCCGCCCAAGCACGGCCACCTCCTGGAGAAGGCCTGTCGATCCCTTTTCCCCAGCGTGGCCAATTGGTGCTCCAATTTCATGCGGCACAAGACATGTCTCATTAACTCAGTTTAATTAATAAACATTGTACAAGTTGAATTAATAAACATTGTACAAGTTAAAATAATAGACCTTGTAGTTTAAATAATAAACATTGCAGTTTAAACAATAAACATTGTAGTTTAAATAATAAATATTATAATATAAATAATAAATAAATGATATATTTAAACATATATGAATATTTGAATAGACAAAACGGAAAGGGTGTGATGTTATTAATAAAAATAAATAGACAGTATAAAATAAAGCCTGTCTTCCCTCGTGAATGTTGTTGAGCTGTGAACATCAAGCTTCGAATCAAGATTATCTTACTAATGGATTTGTGTATGGCAGCTTTAGCCACAGAATCCTGGAACAGTTCCAGGGATTCTGTGGCTAAAACTACAATAGTGGAACTCTTTAGATCCTCCACCAATAAACTTCATTTTGTCAGTTTGCAACTCGTTATATGTCTTATTGTAGAATTGTAAAGATTCGGTAAGTTATATTATTTCCTCAAATATGCGCAGTTCCTTTCTTAAAATTATAAATATATATGTTATACGAAAGGAGTCACTTCAAGGGATTCGACAATGATGTCATGGATGGAGGCTCATGAGAAGAACAATTACACTATGTAACAGGATTTTGCCCCTAGGCTGACATTCCTAATTTGAGTACCATTTTTCACGTAGATTCCAAAAATGCCACTAAAAGTATTGTTCGAAAAAATGTTTGGCCTTTATGACATCTTTATGTATCTGCTCTGTGACTTCTTCATATACTTTTAGTATCGGAAAATTTATATCAAGAGACAATGAAGGACATAGTTTGTTATAACTTTTTAGAGATGATTTGAAATTAAATGGGTGTTATTTTTATATAAATCATATATCCACTCGGATTTTGAAGGAAATGGAAGGCAATAGCAAACAAATTATTTCCTTAACTGTCTTTTGTTAGTCGTTGTCCGATATTAAATGCGCTTTCAGCTCCGGAGTTGTTTACTTATTTTGCAAAGTTCAACTTCTTCATACCAGGTAACAACGCTTCAAGTTCTAAATACCGATTTACATTCGGTAGTCACAGCTCTGTTTTTTGAATTATATATTTGATGTTATATTTTTATTACAGTTACGACTCAGATGAAAGATTTGCCATATCTCAAAGTAGGAGTGTAAGAAAAAATAAGTAGAACTGTTAGTTAAATTGACGATTTTTTTTCGAATGAAAAATCATTTGTCAATTAAAAACTCCCTTCGTTGCCCGAGCATGATTTGTGTCAATGACAGGAAAGAGTCAACAATTCAAATTTAGTGTTTTTATCAGAATCTTATTTTTTGTATATGAATTGCTTTTTCCCTATACATAGATTTTTATTTTGTTATTGCAACTTACCAATAACAATATTAATTTTTTCCTGCTGCATATAATCTCTTCAAATGACAATAGAGCCCATGGCATTTTCCCTTTAATGACCACTGACATACAAGCATTCTTAATTTATCAACTCCGTTTATCATGGCAACGATATGAATGTGTTAACCAGTTTACACACAGAAAAAATAGTCACGGGGCTATTTTTCACTGATTAATATGATATATATATATTATAAGTTATACATTGAAAAACATAGTTTGGATATTAAAACATTGAATGATTGTATTTAAATATTTTTCATCTGAAGCGACACCCTTCGCCCATCCTTCAGGCAATAAACGTATTCCTCGAGTGAAGAATTATATTTCTTTCGAGGCGATCAAGTCATCGACCCATTTTTGTATGTTGTTATATGAGGTGAAGTCCTCTCCAGTAAGTGTCGACTGCATCGACTAAAACAAATGTTAATCTGAAGGGCCAATGTCTGGTGAATACGGTGGGTGGGGTAGGACTTCTCATTTCACTCCTTCTTGATATGTTCGGTCGGGTTGACCAACATGCGGCCTGGCGTTGTCATGCTGCATAATCAGCCTTTCCCACATTATATACAGAGCATGACTTTTGACCCGTAAATATTGCGTTTTGGCGTTGATGTAACTGGTTCACCTGGCTTCGCCCTCGCTAGTTTGCGTTTAGGATTGTAGTAGTAAATCCATTTTTCATCACTAGTGATGGTACGATGCAAAAAACGGTATATTTTCGCAGCACTTTATTTCGAATGATAGTAGAGGAGAAGAAGAACTTATCGCAAATGCGGTTTTTGGAACAAATTCCGGCATTTTCGATGGGATAAAAAAACGTGTTGTTTGAACACAAAAAAAGAACAGCTAACATAAACACCTTTTAAATGTATGTAACGAAAGGCTAGAAACGAAGCAAGCGGTACTAGTAATGCCATCTATGGAAAAACGATTAAAACTTACTCCCATACCCTATTATGATAATCAGGAGATGAAAAGTTCAACAAAGAAGTGCTATATCATATAACAATATTGTCAAAGTATATATATATATATATATACATACATACTTTGACAATATTGTTATATGATAGTGCACTTCTTTGTTGAACTTTTCATCTCCTGATTAACATGAGAGGCCTCTTCACAAACAAAGTTATCCCATGCTTCCAATATGGCCTTCCCTTCATATTAAGAAAAATAATTGCATTAAGACCCATTCGCACCATTGGATTCATTAACTCATGATGTCATAGTCTCAATGGCCTTCCCCCCACATCCAAAGCATGGCATAAAACCTCCTTTGATCTTCCTTTAAATTAAAACCCGACTGTTGATTATTATTGCCCATATGTATGCATTCCCTGGCCTTACATTTAAAAATAATTAATTATATTTATTTGCAATCAAAGCAGAGGTTCGTAGATAAGAAGAAGGAGAAAAGCATTCTACATATATATTTCTTTGTTACATGTTTTTTAAATAAGGAATTTGATTGGTTGAATGAAAGATTAGAGGAAAAGAAGACTTCTATAAGGAAACGTGATTGGTTAATAAAAGCGCGGTAATTCAAAAAGAATATTCCAAAGGTACTTGAAGTAGTTTTTTTAAAGTAAATAAACAAAAGGAAAGAGTAAATTCAGATATTATTTAGTGGGTCAAAAATGAAGAAAAAACTCTTTACGATAAAAACAAAGATTATCTGATAAAGTTTGAAAGACAAATTTACTGGATGAAAACTAAAATGCAAAAAAATATATGTAAAAAGAATTTTAAAACATCACTCTATTATTATTTTCCATCCCTTAAACTATAAAAGATCTGCTTCACAATGAAACCATTTAACGCAATTGGGAGGGGGGGGGGGGGCTAATGCAAATCAATTTTTCTACGATCATTTTGTTTTTAATGACGCAACTTTTGCAGGGGGTACAAGTTTGATATATAAATATTTAGCTTCTATTATACTATATATATATATATATATATATATATATATATATATTAGGAAACGACCAAGACACTTTTTTCGCCGGGACTTGAATTTTTCAAGCCGGCCGGGACTTCAGTATATTTTCGATCCTTCGTCATTTTGAAAGTGACGACATTTATTTTAGAAAAGAACTTCCCCCCCAAAAAAAGTGACAACTTTTTTTAGAAAAGAAATTCCCCCAAAAAAGTGACGATGTTTTTTTTTAGAAAATAAATTCCAAAAAAAAGTGAGGACGTTTTTTTGAAAACATTTTCTAAATATATTTTTATTATTTTAAAAATTCTTAAAGTAGACACCGACTTGGTACGTTTAAAAAACAGCCGAGACCCGGGCCAGGCCGGGCCGGGTACCCGGTCGTTTCCGGATATGTATATATATATCAGGCTTGTGAACGGAACGCAAAATTGAACGTCGTTCAGCTGAACGCGCGTTCAAGGAACGGAACGCTGAACGGAACGCAACTTTTTTTTGAACGTTGAACGCAAAAATAGAGTTTTGCGTTCAGCGTTCAATTTTTCCAATTTTGGACTTATTTAGGACAAAACGTCATTACTTTTTTGGAAATTCTTTCTTAAAAAAACGTCATCACTACGCATTATTATTTTTGGAAATTATTTTCTTAAAAAAAGTTATCACTACGCATTACTTTTTTCGGAAATTCTTTTCTAAAAAAAAACCGTCATCACTTTTTTCGGGAAAAAGACCCTCTTCGACCCTGGGTTAGATCCAGATTTTTTTTTAAACCCTAAATAGTACATCCATTTTCTAAATTACACAATGTTATTTTTTAAATATTTGAACGCTGAACGCTAACGGAACGCTGAACGCAAAAATATTGAACGGAACGCTGAACGGAACGCTATTTTTTAACGCTGAACGCAAAAAAAGCTGAACGCTCACAAGCCTGATATATATATTTTATTTTTTTTGTCACTTAATTGATGTTAAGTATGACTGAAATATAATTACAAATTTACACAAACATAAATAACTTCATAGAGTCCATCAATATGCTTGGCACTCATTCAGGGCCTTCTAAAAATCATTTGAGTCCAAGCCAATGAAAAATAGATGTCATTAAACTTCAGAAAACTCACGTGAAGATTAATGATAACTCCTCATGTTTGACTTCTCATATTCCACTATTTTTTTCCTGATACAACAGATCAAAATTGATAAGAAATTCAAGATGTCCTGAGAGGAGGATTACTTTTTTGTAGAAGCGTGTCCTAAATGCATTCATGTGAATGGTCAGCAAGAAATTATGTTGCTCAGACATATCCATTCGGATGCAATTCGATCGATCCATATAGATCCAAAAAAAGAAAAAAAGAACTTTTTTTTTTTTTGCCTATATGGTTCGATAGAATTGCATCCGATAGGATATAAATAAGCATTATAGCGTTAAAATTAGTCTATCGAACCTAGGATCTTATCAATGAGGTAGACCAAAATGACCATCCCCTCTCGGGATTCGAACCTGCGCCCCCAACATTGAGAGTTGAACACGCCTTAGCACGCACGGCTATCGAGATCCCTTAATAACTTAATTTTTTAAATCATCATGTAAGAAAATACATAAAAAATTGTAAATATCATAAAACAATTTTATAACTTTATTTTTTTATGTATTTAAAATTATATATTGTTCTTAAACACTAAATCTTCAAATCCAACGCAATGTGTCCTGCCGCTACATCGATGATAATTGTCTTCAGTTCTTACGGTAGTATTGGTGTATTTTTATTATTATTCTCATGTTCGTTTATTACGTAAATAAAATAGATAAGTAGGTACATAAAAACCAGAGCAAATGCGTAATAAAAATATAATTAAACATTTTGGAGTATTCAGGGTTAATCCTTCTGCTAGTAGTGTTTTGGGTTTGAGAAGGGCACTTTTTACCGCCCTGTTCGCGGCTAAGGTACATTTTCTCTATGGTCAAGTAGGACAACGAGCAAATATTTTCATATTTTTTTCTTTAACCGGTCAAAATATAAAAGTAATTAATCATATGGGATGGAAATATCATTTACTCTGCGACAATAAACACACTTTTTTTCAAAATTATAGATTTAAATACAAATATATGTTATTTATTACTCTTGTAACAAAGACTGTTTCCTTTATTGAAACAAGACTTGCCAATTGTTTTTTGATACATGCAGCTGAATTATTTTTGGCTCTATGTCTTTCTAAAAGATAGGTACGCATCAAAAAATTATTTATAAATGCTACTTATATATTAGAAAGAAGTTCATGTTTTTGGAGAAGTTGAAGCTTGATATAATCTATATTTTTATCAAGACCAATAATTTAGCACAAGTCCCACCAAAATAAATCGTTGGCCAATAAAACAGTGAAAAAGTTTGTCGAAAATGGACATTAAAAAAATATATTTTTCGTTTTTTTTGTCTATTTGATTGGATGAAATTGCATTATCTGTTTGAATATGAGAGTATTATGGTATAAAATTTTGTCCTTTCATAATCTAGTTCGTCCAAATTAAATTTAATATCGATGTTACAAAAAAATACACTTTTTTCGAATTTTTGAGGGCTGCATAGCTTTTAAAAGTAATTTTAAAAGCACTTTTATAATCTACAGATAATATCAAAAGAAAAATACTAGTTTTGACCCAAGTAAACATTTATATTTTTAAATTTTGAACCAAACAATTCCATCAGAGAAATTTTTGAAATGTTGAATTTAAGAAAATTTGAAATGTCTTGATTTTTTAAAATGCTATTCCATGGAGACGAATACCATGGATCGATTCCAGGGATTGGTCCTACCCCAGAGACCCATTGAAATCCCCTCCATCGACATCAAACAGTCAGAAGAAACGGATTTCAAACTGAGGCTTATGGATTTTTTAAATATTTTTGTGTGATTTTTGTCTTTTTTTGAAATTTGTTTCTTATTAAAGCTATATATATATATATATATATATATATATATATATATGAAGCATTTTTTAAATCAAACTTTATGTTTGTCATATATGTATCGTTTAGGAAGAGAGTGCCAGTCAAGTTCGGAATTTTGAACTGTCTCATGAATCGAGTTATCTTCGAGGAAGGTAATCTGAAAACAAAGATTGACCCAAAAGGATAAAATGTCAAAAATAATTTTTTTAACTTAAGATATACGTACATAAACTTTTATCGATAATTTTAAAAAATAAAGGCAAAATCTCCTCTCAAGGTCATTAAAAGCTCATAACGAAATAATTTACGAAAGAAGTACGTTACTAGATCAATGGAAACGATCTTCCAATTCTCAATGCTGAGGCCACAGAGATTTAAAAATCAATATTAATGTACTCAATTGAAAAGTTCTTAGATTCCGTGAACTAATTTAATGAATGATTTAATGCTTATTCATATCCACACAGATACAGCTATGCGATCAACCAAAAAAAAAACCTTATATTTTATCATTTTAAGATATTAATCATAATATATGTGCTTATCTGAGTAAGTTAAAGTCTGGCTTAGGCCTATTAAAATTTCACTCTTTTCTTATATACATTCAAATGGATGAGTTTATGGTTAATCCAGGGTTAAATAATTTTTATTAAAGCCTCTGAATGGACAATATTTTAGGCTAAACTAAGAAAGTTAGAGTTACTTTTTCGATATATAAGTGAAACTTTGAAAAAAATATACTTTTAAAACAGAGTATGACAAGTTTTTTTACTTATTTTATGTTCAAAAATATCAATGCTGAAATATATTAATACGGAGTATATATACCTATATATATATATACATATATCTATATACTTTTCTCTTCTCTCTCTCTCTATATATATATATATATACATATATACCAACAACATATGCAGTTAATAATTGAATCATAAAAAGCAATTTATAGCGTATTTTTTTCATTATATAAACTTTTGAAAAAGTCCCTAGTTTTGTAACATAAATATATACTTTTTGATTCTGTTTGGATCATTAAATCATAATGGAATGGCGTTTTTTGGGGGTTTCTCCCAAAAAAGCCTTTGTGCAGTCATTCCAGGGATCTAAAGAATTTTTAAGCCCTGAAGAACCAGGAACCTTATTTTTTTTTCTCTTTATAATGTTTAGATGCTATATAAAATTACATGGAAATATTATATATAAGTAAAATAAATATAAAAGTTCACAATGAAAATCTAAACAAGAGTTATAACAATAAAATATATCACTTTTTTCATAACTTTAAAATATTCTCAATTTGAATGTTTTCTAAACCAAGAGTTGGACTTGAATGAATGGGTCTAATTTTGTTTCTAAATTCAACTTTCAACTTATATTTACGATATATCCCAAAGCATTTCAATCCTCTTTGATATAATAAATGGTATTACACAACTGTTGGTCTTACTGGAGTGTTAAAAAATGCTAACTTAATTTTTTATTGTATGTATTTGTCTCATTTTACGCTTTTAACTTGCTATTGTTAGGAATGAATCAAACAAATTATTTAATGTTGATTTATTTGTTCTTTTTATCTACTCAAAAATGTTGTTTTGTTTTTTCCACATGACGAGTCACAGTTAAGTATATATATTATTGAGTTCAGATTTCTTTCTTTGCAACGGTCATGTTCACGTATAACGACGACTTCTTTATTTTATAACATCTGAATGGACGTGGTGGACTAAGAAGAATCCTATTTTCCTTTATCAGTTCTTCAGGATCAGAAAAGTGACAATACATCATGCATCCAAGAGAAAAGGGACTAAAGGGCTTTGATGTTTTATAAAATATATTTTGAGTCATCCAACCATGTCTTGGAACGACTCTTTATATCTGTCATGAATATTCATAAAAGTTTTGCGCAAGATGGAGCTTATATATGCTTGGAGTAGGAAAAAATTAAAGGGATATGCAATACAGATAAGCTTATTTTCTACTTTATAAATTGTATAGTTGAGATAGTTTTGAAGGAAGGGGTTCATATTATAGGCATGTGATCCCTATGTCGTGTTTTATGCCTTACGTACAATATATATATATATATATATTCTTACTTAGTAATTTTGTTTCGACATTCGATCGCCTCTCATTTTCTCCATATAAATGATATTTTGAAATAATATATATATATATATATATATATATATATATTCTTACTTAGTAATTTTTTTTCGACATTCGATCGTCTCTCATTTCCTCCATATAAATGATATTTTAAAATATAATTTGGTGCAAAATGTAGGTATGATCCAAAGATACCAAATTGTTTTTTTGTTTTTTGTAAACATATAAAAGTAATTAAAATTAAAGGTATGAAATCGTCACTTTTAGGAAAATACCCCCAAAATAATTATTTCAAAACTTTTATTGCTCAGGTATTTTTTATTTAAAAAGCTAGTTTAGAATCCTTGTGATCATACTTACATTTTGCACCAAAGATTTAAAAATGATATTGAGGACATTAGATGCGATGTAATGCCAAAAAAAACCATAAGTTTACAACATAACTTTTGTTTTTCTCGTTTTCAGAAAAAGTTCCAAATAAGATAGTTAATGAGTTACAATTGTTATATAGTAAAATTCATAATATATATATTTTTTATTATTTTTTTAAAATATATAAATATATGCAACCATATATATTTCAATTGATAAGTTTTGAGTGCCCTTTTGTGTGCTTGAAGCGAATGAACGAGAGCTCAACCCATCATTCCACTTATATCAGAGAAGATTTGATGATGTTTTAGACTCTAGAAATCAGTGTAATATTGTTTTTTGCTTCAAAAACGTCTGATGTCAAACAAAACATGGGCACCTAGACCTAAATATTTTTTTGAGTGGATACAACAGTGAACTTTAACCTATTTGTCCTATCCTTATACCTCGAAATTATACCACACATTGCTTCGGCCCTGTATATTATCGATGGTCCATAGTTTTCTATTTTGATTTCCATAGTATCCAACCATCCTGAACCTCAAACATAAATATTATTTTCTCTTCATTCAGATCATGTTTCAAGGTTCACTAAAAAAAAATAACTGATCCCAATCATCAACTCCAACATAGGTAGGTAGTAACTAGTTCTCAAATATCAACTGATATCACTGACCTTTTCCCATATTGTGAGGGTAATCTACAAAAATGCAGTTCCCTCCCCCAAACAAATGACTATGTTCAGGGTTATCCCACTGAAGAAGAAAAAAAAGCGCATCATCCTCTCTTAATGCCTCCACAGAAAGCTGTACTTTGCCATATCCATATGTATAACTTATTAACATTATTTCCATTGAAGTTATGTCATTTTAATTATACTACCAATAATAATAATATTAATTATAAGTATTCTTCTTTAGTTTTTCCCGATATTGCATATGACAATTCAAGAGGTCAAGGATCTGCTGTGGACTCTGGGTGGGCGACAGATGGTGCTGATAAAAAGGGGGAGGGGGGATTTTGAGATCTCTGCGAACGAATGAGCAGGTATCGTAGTATATATTTATTGTGCCCGTGGAAGTTTAAGCCTTAGTGATTAATTATAAATGATTATATTATATATATTCTTTATTTTTGTTATTGAGTAGAAGCAGTGCCTTTATACAATCAATATTAGTATGTGAAATAGGAGGAGTCAATTTAAAGGATTCGCCAATGACGTCATGAATGTTGGCCCTCGAAGAAGATTAAGAATTAATTATTTCTTTCGGAATTGATGTTACTTCCAGCACCGAATGAAGGAATGTTTTGTAGCGTAATGCCAACTACTTTTTTTGCTATCCCCTCCCTTTTTATTACAACTAATTACGTTGCAAAAACCAACTCATATACCTAGAAAGACTAACAGTCTCCCCCACCATTCTTTACTAGTAAAATGCTCTTTTTCCACCCTTTATTAGCTCTGAGGTTAGCACTTATTTCCCTGATTGTAATATATATATTGATTGTCCTTTGTTTATTTGTTTTCGAGCCACTGATGAAGCTTAATAAGCTTAATGAGAGAAACAGGATAGAAAGAAGCCAATGACTTCTAAGCATCTTCGGAATGATTTATGAGTTTTCTTTGTTTGACCCCGTCTTTGCTCTCCACTACGATGAGAGGTAAAAGTAAATTGTTTATTTTTCACATAAATATTAATTACTTTTGTCTTAATTATGATCTATAGGAATAATGATGGGTGAGGATATTTAAATGAGTGAGTGTGGAGTGCCTGAGGCACATGAAAAAGAATAATATAGGTTTTTGTTCAAGATTATTATTTGGCCTTGAACAAGGGGGGGGGGGGTTTTTATCTACATTTCTTCGTAAGGTTATATATATATACATATATATATGAGCTGCGACTACCGAATGTAAATACGTATTCGATACTACCGACGGTAGATTTCAAATACCGAACCGATTTTACAATATTCGGTAGAAACTACCGAATACCGTACCGATTGCCAATCGGTACTGTATATTTGAAAGTATGACTTTTGTGACATAGAGATATAAAGATATAGAGAGCTTATTCCCTTCAATGGCAGAGAAACATCTTTCAACTGTTCCTTTGCCCAAGCGCTCCTTTGTGTGAAGAACTTGAATTTCGCAAAATAAATAAACAAATACAACTTTTAGTATTATAGAGAAGATACATAAATATACATTCAATATAAGCTTATGCTATTCATTCAGGAACTAGAGTACTTGAAAGTGCATTTAATATCAGGCAATAAGAGACAATAAATGAAAAAAATATCTATAGCCTTCCATTTCCTACAAAATCCAAGTAAATATATATTTTATATAAGATTGATATGTAATAAATTTAAAATAATTTCTAATAAATTATAACAAACGATTATGTAGTTAATTGTCCTTTGTTATAATTGTCCGATATTAAATGCATAAAAAGAAGTCACAGAACAGATAAATAAATTTCTCTCTCTTTCTAATCTACCGTAACGAATATCGATCGATACTGTAAATATATATAGTAAAATCTACCGAATACGGATATCGATCGGTAGAAGATATACCAAATACCGAAACGGCCATAGATTTTTCTACCGAATCCCAGCTTTGATATATATATATACCTATATATTCAGTCTCTTTAAACCAGATCTCTTCCGTGGCTTCCTGCCACGAACTAGTTAAGAGCTAAACAGTAAAATATTTTTTATGTGAAATGACTTTTAAATCCTTAAGTAAATTTTATTTATATTTCCCGATAATTTATCTTTTAACTTATTGTAATATAATGTCAAATTAAGGTGGTGTGTGATCTAGTTTATTTGAAAGTATTACAAAATGTAACCGGACAGCTAGGAAATATTAGCTGATCTAAAATATTAATTAAAAGAAGTTAGGGCATAATAAATACTTAAAGTTATTTAAAAAAATACAAATGTAAAAATACAAACAAAAAAAACAGAGACAAAAAACTATAATTAGATAGGAGCTGTTAAGGCCAGACTTCCAGGAATTATATTGCTTCCCTCAGACTCTGAACAGATCTGAGTTCTGAAAAGATATTATAAACTCTAGTCACCCACGATTCAAATGTCAGTTGTGATATTGGTCCAGAAACGTGGCCCGCAGCTCTATTTCGAGTTTTCATTCGTTATTTACAAATAGCAATTATGAAATGACTACCGTTTCGCATGAAATAAACATTCTACATACCTTGGCATTTACAAATCCTTTGAAAGGACTATTAGAAACTTAGAGCGACATCTTTCGGAAAAGGAGATAATTTTTTTTTTACTTAGATCATTCACCTCAGCAGCTCTATGAACTTGCTTCCTTTTTTTGCAATTATCCTTCATGGGCCTTCCCTAAAATATGTCACCTAATAATGTATGATGCTATTCATTTTAAAGTCCTTTCATAGACGTATGATCATGAACGCAGCCACTTAATGCCCCCTCTCACCTATCTTGTTCAAAAGAAAACTCAAGCACCATCATCCATTCATGCTGACTAATTCTGAAAAAGGACATAAAGCAGGGTGAGCCCCATCCAAAGAAACCCTCTTATCCAAACAACTTATTTTTCCTTTATTTTATTCAAATATTATGAAGGGTCTTTCAACTCTTGAAGAATCGAAAATTAATTGTGTAGTTAGAAAAGGAACTTTTGCCATGCTTTGATCTCACCCAGCAACAAAAATATTATCGAGATGTAATCTATTAAACCCCGCTTATTCAAACAACTGATTGTGAAATAATATTAAAAAGTGTTTGAAGAATTGATCATTCATTTGGTGCTAATTGTGCAAAAGTCTAAAGAGAATACTAATGTCGTCTATATCTCTTACATTGCCAAAAGGCCGTGTATATCAAAGACCTTCACTTTTTTACATTATTGATATGAAGATATTACATTACATAAATATATAAATATATATAAATAAACATTTTATTTTAAAATTAAATATCTAATCTAAAATCTAACAGCACTATCTACAAAAATTATTATAAAATAACTTTAAGGGAAAAAACTGTAATAAATACAGTCATAATAAATAATCTTGCAAAAAAATAAATAAAATAACAAGGATGGCATATACCGGGTGTAGAAAAAAATCGAGGACAGTTTAGTGAAAAAAGTAATCATGACCTTGCTGAGGCTATTAGTTATCATACAATAAAAAAATTATTGTTTTTTAGAAATATAAAAAAAATTAATTTAATCGATATATCCCCTTTCTGCAGCCACAACTCGCTCCAATCGGGGTCTGAAACTGGCGCAGACATCACGGATGTACTCAGCAGGATAGAGACCCAGGCCTTATTAACGGAACGTTTCAGGGTTGAAACATCATAAGAGAAGCTGGGTGTTTTGTAGTGTATGGAACCTTCTTGAATCATCCTCTTGTTATCCTCAAATACAACAAAACGATCGTTTTGACGATTAACGAGGGATCACGGTAAAGTCTTATCGTCTGAGAAGAAGATATGCGGCCTCCATTCGACTTCAGTGAATTCAAGAGCTTTTGGCAGGCTTGGTCTCTACGCGCGCCTATATGGAGAAGTCCAAAAGGTTCAAATCTGGGCTCTGGGGAGGCCACATATCCTTTGCCCAAAAATTCAAATTTTCGTCCATGAAGGCTTGAGTGGCTTTGGAGGTATGTGCAGGCGCCCCATCCTGCTGGAAACATATGGACGATCACCAGCAACCTTCTTGATCCAAGGAATGACTTTTTGACGCATCACATTAATGTAATCCGCTGACGAAAGCCGGAATCCAGCAGGGAACCAAATTGGGGGGAGGATATCACCCGTGGATGCAACTACACCAAGCATCATAGAGAAGCTGGGTGTTTTGTAGTCATATGGAACCTTCTTGAATCATCCTCTTGTGTATCCTCAAATACAACAAAACGATCATTTGACGATTAACGAAGGGATCGACGGTAAAAGTCTTATCGTCTGAGAAGAAGATAATGCGGCCTCCATTCGACTTCAGTGAATTCAAGAGCTTCTTGGATCTCTGCAACCTCCTTTCACGTTGTTTTTGTGTCAACAATGGCCCCTTTACAAGCCTAAGACTTTTTACACCCATCTTTTTAACCTCTTTGGACACGCTGGTTTTGTGGATGCCCAAATCCTTGGCCACGGCGGACATTGACTTGGTTGGGTTGCGTTTGAGGAAGTTTTTGATGATGGTTGGGTTAATTTTTTTCGGCCGGCCACTCCCAGTTTCCGTTTAAGGTACCCCGATTCATTTTTTAACTTTACGACCTTGTATACGAAGCTCCTGGCACATTTGAGATGGTTGGAAATGGCTGTCTTGGTCCAACCCGCGTCAAGAAGTGCGGATACTGACATACGCTTGGCTTCCATGTCGTATTTATAAGGGTCGTACAATAATGTTTATAAACAAAAAAGTAGGAAAACTTCTGAAAAAGACACGGTCTATATAAGTTTTCTTTCCAAACCTCTCAATTTTAAAAGAAAATAACTCAAAGGTACTGTCCTCGATTTTTTTCTACAACCGGTAATTATTTGTTTGTTTCTTTATCCTGTATTGGCTCATAATCCGTTATAGAAATTAGAGATGTCGAGTGGAACAAGACGGATAAAATCGTAGAAGATCCCCACATACTTCCACGGAATGGTATTGATAGTAGGGATCTTCACTGTAAGGCATCGCGCTGCAGCGAAATTATGATGGCCCGAATGTCTTCAATATTTTTATTATTATTTTGTCATGAGTTATTTTCTCCGCCAAATAGCTGCACATACTCGATAAAATTAGCATAATAGCTCGTGGTTTTGCTGGTGGTTTTAGGGGATTCGAACTTAGTCCGAATAGAATTATGGCCGTGACAATTATTTTTTCAATTCCTTTAACGTTGACCCTGAGGAGAGCAGAACAGTTGGCAAACGCATGGACAACTAAATTTATATCCTCAAACCATATTTTTGAATTAGTTTATTCAAATATTATATCGGATTTTCAATTTTGAAAGGGTTGATATGTTGGCCGTGTTGTTTCAAGGTCTTATGTATTAAAAGGACATAGAAGGTGCTATGATGAATCACAAAGTATTTTAAAGTACAGAGAGTTTTACTTTGAGTATTACTCTTATTTATAAAAATAACTAAGCACCGGTATTGAACGGCAAGATCATTTTAAGATTGTGTAGTTAAATCCATTATCACCTTGCATGCTTGGTAATATCACCTTGCAATTCACAACTCCATGTAAATGTCGCAGCAGAGATGGAGATCCAGTAGAATGGTTGACTTTCCTGATAGAGATTAAAATCCTTATCTCTTCTAGGAGTGATGACGACTTAAATATTGGAGATAATATTTTAATATGTTGTAAAAACTATTTATTTCATTTGCTATTTATATTATATATTTTAGTGGAAATGATTCCTTTTGTGTTGAAGGAAGCAAATGCGACGCAATGTTTTACAAACATTGTATCCAAGTCACCGACCAATATTATAAAAAATTTATACTCTGCTGAGAAAAAATCAGACATTATAAAAAATCGTTTGAATAACATCGTCATACCATCTTTATATTTAAGTCGTCATCCCTCCTACAAGAGATAACCCTCCTGATCTCTTCTAGCAGAGTCGTTGATTCCTCTTATATAGATCACGATCGTAGTCACTCCTAGGAGAGTCAAAGACTCTATTGGATCTCCATCTCTATTGCGACATGAATATGTGAGTTTAAATATAAAATCGTCTTCTTACCAAGTGTAAATATATTTTTTTTTTGATAAAACTCTTTGCTACAGGTCATGATTCTATAAACCTGAGCGGCGTTCGAGACTCTTTAATATTCCCCTCTGTCTTGAATATTAACCAATATTTTTTGTAATTCGGACGTTCTTGCTGTCCAAAAGAAATAAGAACAGTTACAATTTAAAGGAATAAGTTATTTAATTATATTTTTCCGTCTTAGTTTCATTGATCCTTCAGTCTTTGACACTCTCTCATAATCAGTCAAAAGTTCATTGAACTCAAATCCATCAGACTCTTTAAACATGCGAAACTGTACTTGTCAAGACAATCATATTATTTTTGCCACTCTTTATGGCCTTCAACTTTAAGTACTTTCAAACCAAGTCTTTTTTAGCAATAATAAGTACATATATTATTTCTAGATGAAACAGAAGAAGGAAAAAGAGTGGCTCTGCTTGTCCTGACCATGAAAAAATTGCTCCAAAAAATGTATATGTTTAACATCTGCCTAGAAAAAAATTACCAGAGGTCCTTCATATGCATATAGGTAGGTTACAATTTGGCTCTTAAAAAGATAACTCATAGGTATATACATATGTATATATGAATAAAAGATATGTGAGATATTTAAAAGTAGCGACATCTGCCGAGGGTTTTATTTCTTCACATTTCTCGGAAAAACAATTGAGAAATCTTCTTTTAAAGGATTTTTATGACATTTTTCATATAAACATCATTACTGCCTTTTGGCAACCTCTATTTATTTTCCTTTTATGTCGTTTTATTGATGGTTAGTGAGGCTCTATTTATCGTCAGTGGCGATAAAATAACATTCATATTTTCCTGTGAGAGAGGAGCAGCTTTATTTATTTGATCTGTTATATTAGAATAATCCAATCGCAATATTAATAGAATAATCTGGATCTAGATCAATGAGAAAATCCATTTGTGCATCTGAAAAATTCATTTCTTATCCCTGAGTAATATTCATACAGCCAGGAGTGGAGTGAATCTTAATTTGCATAATATTAACTGGTTTTTTAAAACTCTTCCCGCTTTTTCTTTTTCAGCCAATCATGATCAAGAAAGGACTCTCAGTCCCAGTACTAATAATAACTGCTTTCAGATAAGCCTACAATGTTTGTTGTATGAAGAGCATATTTACTATTGAACATGCCATTAATTTATGTTTGTATTCAGTTCATAATTTAATCTCCGACTACAAAGCATAAAACTATGAAGCTCTAATTGAGAAGCGAGTTACTTCCGGAGACCCTCTGCAATCGTCAGATATTAGGCTAATACTCCTATTAGCGCCAAGGTATGCTACCCTGGACCTAAAGATCCCTCTCTTTCGATAGACTCATGGACTATGGCTTCGGATCGGAAGTGGCGTCCTCTAGAACTTTGACGCTGCAGTCTAATCCGGCAGAGTAGACGTGGTCGAGGCAAGATGTTCGGTGCTCACCTTCAAACTTACCATAAGACTTCCATGTGGCCTTCGTGGTCGCGTAGTCGAGACTCGCGTCCTTCATGCCATCGCTAAGGATCTGCAGGAAGCTCCTCCGCGAGTAGCTTATATCGTTGTGCCGAGATTGAAGTCACCGAGAATGAGGACACACTTTGTATATTCCCATTTCAGTCATTGAAGTTGTTAAAAAGAAACAAAATACAGCTTTAAATAAGAGTATAATTAATAAGTTAGAGAACCACAAAATTATCCAAGCTCAGTTCCACCAGTCAAACTTAAAATGATGTCATTTGCAGATTATTTTTTTAAATGATGTTGAGTTTAAAAATATATGGTACAAAGATATATTTTCAAAAAGTATTATTGTTTATCAAACATCAGTTCATATCATTTCAGATATTTCCAAAGATGGGTTCCATCTAGGACCTAAACAAACAAGTATATCTAAACTAGCAAGTCAAAATGACTTTTCTCTCTGTGTGTTCAAAACAATAGGTTCTTTTTACTTATTATATTTATAAAATTAATTACTTTTGATCCCTGTATATGCACATGTTATATACACATACTACATAGATGGGTTTGCCATAAGGTCAAATTAGTTTAAAAAAGGCATTTGCAATCAACATTCCAATCATCTTTCCCTTAGAAGAAGAAATGGCATGAGGCCCCACACTGGCCAATCCTCCAATTATTTCATACTTTAGAAATAAAACGAAAAGTGCATTTATTCTTCACATATTATGTAGTTAATTAGGACGCCAGTACAAATAAATGACTACTTCTGCACACCAACACAAGTTATATCCCTCATAGAATATAAATTAAAAACCTATTCTGCTTTTTCCTTAATGACGGAACGAGTTGACCATGAAGTCAAGTAATTTATTATTTTCCTCATATATTATATTAGGGTTGTTCTTATTTTTCAAATGTTTGAAATGTTAGCAACTTTGTGGATTTTCTGTTTCTTGGTGATAAAAGAAGACAAAGTTTGAACAAAATCGGTCAACATTACGAGGTCGCGCAACGAGGTCAAAGTTTTAAAAATTTAGTAAAAATATAGTTTTCCGCAAATTTCTTCAAAATGGTGGACGTTACAGACTTCAATAATAATTATTAATTTAAAGGAAATCTAATTTACTACCAGACGTATGTCTGATGTTTTTAATAAAACAAAGTTTTCAGTAAAAACAAAGGAAAAAAGGGAGTGTGTATTGTTAGCTTATTTTTTAGCTTTTTTTGTATCAATTAAATTCACTCGCCTGTAGAAGATGACTTGTTCAGAGACGCATTTATAATCCATTATATGCGTCATTTTGTACGCGAGATAGGCTTTTTTTTAATGTACATATAACTCTCTACTTATTAAATTGACATGATTTAGTATACCAAAAATATTAAAGCTGGTTAACCAAGCTTTCATTTGATATGTTTGGTGTTCTAAAAATCGCTATACTTAAGAGATATAAGCAAATACATTTTTGAACGTACTCTCCCCCAAAAATTGATCTTTTCATATGAGAATATACAATTACCACTTGGTAACTGCTGTTAGTGTTACCTGGATAGAAAGAAAAAAAGAAGGGAGAAAAGTGAGGCAAAATACTCTCTCCCTTCTCTTTCTCTCTCAGCCAGTTTTATGATTGCTTGATTCAGTATTGTTTAAGCATGCATCAAAGGTGGACACCTGCAAAGAAAAAACACGCCTTATTTACAGGGTTGTTGTTTTTTTCGATAAAGGCGAAAACGCAAGCCAGGCGGCTGAAAATGAGAATAGTGTTTATGGTTCTGATACTGTAACAGCTTATCACGCGCAATTTTGGTTTCGTCAATTTTGTTCCAGTAATTTTGATGTCAAAGATGCACACACGCTCTGGAAGGCAATTGTCGAGAATATCGATAAAATAATGGAAATGTCGAGTTCAACCGTCATGTAAGAACTGTTTCGATTACCTAGGAGCTAAACATTGCACAAAAAACCGTTTGGAACCAATTAAATAAGGTTGGATACAAAAAGAAGCTCGATGTATGGGTGCCACACGAGTAAACAAAAAAAAACGAATTTCCATCTACAAATCACTGCTGAATCGTAACAAAATCGATCCATTTCTGAAGCGGATGGTTACGGTGATGAAAAGTGGGTCACTTACGACAACGTCAAGCGAAAAACGGTCGTGGTCAAACCTCAGTTATTTAGGGTAAGGCACTACAAGTCTCCAGGAAGCTTCAATTTGTCTCCAATAGATCCATAACCTGACGACATGTACTATATTATGTCCTTTTCAGAAAGGGGATGTGAGAAGGGAAGACCCGGATTGGACCAAAACAACAGCCAATGAGTCAAGATGGACATTTTCTAGGACGAGAAAAAATAATTTTTTATTCCTCAATAAATTATTTGTCCTTAAGCTCAAAGGACACAACCTTTGAAGTGATTGATTCCTGATTCAAGGGATTGTATAAGTTCCTATTCATTTCCCAGTTTACATTAATGACTACTAAATATTGTGCATAAAATATAAACCATATTCTTATAGGTCATTGTGTCAATAACTTATGGTAGAAGTATTAATATAAACGCACCATATGTTCGAATGCAATGAGAGTAATGCAAACCCCGGCTTGGCCTCCTCGTTGCATGACAATGATTATTAAATTATTTATCTACTCTGTTAGACAACAATGAGCTTTTAATTGGATGTCTTGCAATTAAAACACAATAAAGTTATGCAAAAATTAAAGGGCAAAAAAACTTCGTGGATAGAATTGGTCTCTGACTGAAAATGTATCCATGCTCGTCTAGAGCCACGATCATGGCACCTCAAAATGGCGACTGACGGATATCTATTCAATTTAGTTAAAGCTTACTGAAACATGACGGCAAGTAATAAATCAGTCCTTAGTTGGAATCCATGACGGGATGACATTCACTAGCCAACTTCAAAAAAATTCAAACTGCATTACCTTTTTTGATCATTGCAAGGACTGCGGGAGGCTTATAGAGACATCATACATGTCTTCGTGGATTACCTGTCTCTTTGTTTTAAAGAATTCGTCAGAGGTCTGGATAGTTGTAAGAAGGAATATAAATACAATTGTGCTTTTGGACTTAAAAAAAGGGCGTCCTTCCAGCAAGTCTAAAGCTGTACTAAACTATGCCTTGTTGAACGCCAAAGCACGGATTATCAGCTCTATAGCAAAACGGGGATATGTGAAGCCAACGAGCCTACAGCAATTATGACATTAGCTGCTGCCAGAAGTACGTCATATCCTCTAAAGAATCTGACTCTTTGCAACGATTCGTGGACCATTGCTTCAAGGAAGTCAAATATTTCCATCAAGTTCACTACCTCCTTGAAAAAAAAGTTTCGACAGATTCTAAAAAGTTTATGAATCTATAAAACAATTGAGAACTGTTTTTAAAGCATGACTTGTGCCTTGTGATCGTTCTTCTTATTGTTTGATTATTTTAGTTTCTATTATAAGTGTTGGAGTTCTACTCTGAAGTAATAATTTAAGAATTTATATTTGATTTTTAAAGCCACTAATTTGGAATATTTATAATTCCTTTGAATGTTTATTGTGAGCAAAGCAGTAACATAGTGAAATATACACTGGAGGGACCGAGTTACTCTTCGTTCATTTCCTAGATAACTATGCTAATCCTGTATTACTATGTGCCTCCTTAAAAGGAACAAGAATCGATGAGTAGACATCAATCCAAGCCTGAAAATGAATTAGGATCAGTGAGAAGTCACTCATTCCATCACCCTGAAGAGAAACGAAGATCGTCTTTATCCGTTGAGTGATTTAGGAGTCACCCCGTCGTATCAAAATAAACTTTACCTCAGAAATAACGATAGGAAGAAACTAAAAAATAATATTTTCAAGGCAATACTATTTTATTCGGTCAAGGCACATAGTTAATTATTTTAGGTTAATTAGTAAACAATATAAGCAATTTTTTTTTTAGAAATATCAATTATTTTTCTCTCAACCAACGATATTAAAACGAATAATTAATATAATTTAGATTATCATATTACCTATATCTATTCTAGTAGCTACTAAAAAATTTGCCTATTAGTATTTAAAGCATTAAAATAAAGTCTAGATAATATTAATCTTCAAACACACAAAATAGTCTAAAGGGTTTTGCCTTAATATTAGATCCTATCATATTTTTATTCTTCTCAAATAGTCGATATTCTAGGCTTCACTATTGCCCTTCTTATACAGTCAAACCTCTCTAAAGTGGCCACTCAGGGGAACCAAAAAAACTGTCCGCCTCACGATACAAATCCCTTTCGTAACCAACAACTCGTGGACTATCATTTCGAGGGAAATCAAGTATTTTCCAACAATGTCTCACAGTCATTAAAAGGTTATTAAAAGATCATTAAAACTTTATTAGCTATTTGTATTTTAATGTCACTTTTAGTCTTCCAATTGAACGTTATGTTTCATTATTCTTAAATGATTTTTTTTAAATACACCTAATTTATTGTACCGTTGCGACATACTTATTTTCGTTTGATCTGATGTTAGTCCTTTTGTCGATGTATTAATTTAAGACTGAAATGCCCATTTATGTATTGTATACACAACTACTTAAACTATTATTTAAGGACTGAAATACAAGGGGAAAAGCGAATGTTACAAACAGGTGGACTTCGATACATAGAATATTTATGGTAGTATTTTTTTCTTGGGGGGTTCTGGGCAAATGGACGCTAACAGAGGATTGACTGTATGTAATTATATGTCTCTGATAAAGGCACATATGACGAGGCTTACAAGTAGCCTTAAATTAAAGCGTGAATAGATAAATAACAAACTTTATTGGTTGTCATTGTCTGCAATCCTAAAGTAGCCATAAATTATAAATGAAGTTAACTCTTAGCCTTGTTTATATGAGCAATAAACAACCCTATAAAAAAACCTTTTGGCTCTTATAGTAAGCTCCATATTTTGACCTCAGGGACAATGAGGACTGTTTATGCTTATATGTGCATCTATATAACGTGACGTCAGAGATAAGAACTTGGCTATAAGCACGTCGTCTATATTGTCAGCCATTGTTAATGACGTCACATCGTCAATGCTGGTGTCATCAAAAATATTGCTGCAATACATTTTTGATGCATCACAAAGAGTAATACAGGCGTTTATCTTTCTATGAAATATACAATAAACGATCCTGGATTTCTAAATATCCTTGCTTTTGGCAATATATATTTTACCAAATAGTTATATTGCCTTTAGAACAGAAATGAACACTCTAAAATAATGGCAATTTGTAAACACTTAAGTGCGGTTGATTTAAAGTTGTCCCCTTCATTTATTTGGCCAAAAATATTCTTTTATTTTCTGAAATCAGTAAAACCATTTGGCTTCATGCCTATCTCAGAAATATAGCCAAATACAATTAGTTTAATAGAAATAAAAAGCGTAACAAAAACAGTTTTTTGTTGATTATATGAATTCTACAATAAAAGCGTAAATATATAAACTAAAAACAAAGTAGACATAAAATGAAATGGACAGTTGCGCAAATACGAATACATAAATAAACATTGTAGTTTAAAATTACCATCCAGTGATAAAATAACCTAATATAAAATTCTACTTGTTAACGGATAAAAATTGTCTATCCCTTAAAAAGTAGAATTTGATATTATGACATTTAAATAATGATAGGTATCAAATAATATTAGTTTGGCACTGAAGTCTTTTTATTTTTGTAGTATTTGCATTACACTGAAGATTTTGGCGTAGACAGGCGAGAGGTGGTGGTATATATTTTATCAATGAAGCTGCAGGGGTCCCTTCTTGGCTGTTTACTCTGAGGATCTTCAAAGAAAATGCCAAATTTCTAACATCGGTTGCAATAGTTATAGCTCTCAGCTTATGTTATTATATCAACGAGTTTTCCGAGATATTTTGAGCAGTATGGACCTTGCAGTTCCTCATTGTGGAACCAAAGTACCCTCTTAGGTATTCGGCTTCAAAATTAGTAATATATGCACAATTCAGTTTTACAATGTTCTTCATAATAATCAGGGCTGAAGAGCCACTAAATGTTTGGCTAATGTCATTGTACATACGTCCAACGTCATTAAACTAACGTGATTAAATTGATCGATATTTGTAACTATGTTGTAATTTTTCCTGTCAAATAATATTTACATATTATGCCCATCATGACATCATAATTCTTGTTTCTCATTCCTGTGGTACCTTTAAATTCTTCAGATGTTCTTCCGCCATCAAATTAGCAGACCCACATTTAATCTAGTTAAAAGCGACTTGTTTAACGATGACATCAGCATTCTTTGTTTATGCCGTGCAACAGCTGCAAACGAGGCAATTGAATCTAAGTCTTCACGAGTGTGTGTTCTCCAAAGACTACATTGAGAGTACCAACAGAGTTAGCAGTCTCCGCATCGTAATGTGTCGATTGTCGTCGAAAAACGAGCTACAAACTCGATTGTCTCGGCCGTCCTTTTCAAGTGGATTGTGTGTTGTCCTAGTCAGCTGTCCATGTCTTGTCCTTGTCGATGCTGTTACTTCAGACAGCTGATCTGGCTAATTTACATGCTCTGGTCTCCATGGCCTCTAAAGGACTCATCTACAAGCTCTTTGATTTCTTTCGCTGCCTCATCCATACAATTTGGACATTTGTAGCGTTCACGGCAATGATGTAATTTTGGGGAAAACACTCGTGAAATGGCTTATATTCAATTGCTTCGTTTACAGATGTATCACAACAAAAACATAAAAAGCTGTTGTCATTCAATCAGCGGAAAGCGGCGGATCGTTTTTATTCACTCTATACTTATTGCTCTATAATAATAACCACCATTTTTACATCATTGATGAGGTATTCTTAGGGTTTCTCATTGATGATTGGATCCTTTGCCCTACTTAAGCTCCGGCTGTAGACATTGAACACTAGCAATGTTTATTAAAGAGGTGCCCTAGACATCCAAAGGAGTGGCCAGGGATGTACCTTCAAGTAGGAGGTAAAATATGCATCAAGTCAAGCATCGTCTGCCCACCAAGCAAAACGCAAAAATCCTTATTATTAATCATATAGGCCATAATTAAATCAAGGGCCTAATCCATTTATGCATTTATTCACTGATTCAGAGGAGTTAAATTACAGATCCTCCCTCTAAAATAAGGAAGGTTGTATTTTGGAGATAAAAAGAAATGTTACTTGAGTGTATAAAAAGGAGACACAAAAAGAGCCTCCGGACGATTAACGATGTCCTTAACCTGAAAAACGTAGACCATCCCTCCGTTGTTCTCCTTAAGGCTTCCCTTAGGAAATTGTTTGTAGACGGCGTCGTTATAAAAACAAAGGAGAATGTTTATCAAGTATCTAACCGGATTATAAAGAAAAACTACTTACTTATCACTTCTCACCACGAGAGAAAATAAGAGAGAAAATAATAGATACAGTAAACCTCAAACAAGGAAACATCATATTTTAAGGATATAATCGCAGGAATATGGGACCCATGTTGACTCCGAGGGAGCAGTATCTAAAGTACAGAATCTCCTCGGGGGTGTATTTTACAGGCGGTTGCTACAGAATGAGGGGGCGATATGTTCCTTGTGCGAAAACCGCACAACTGTTGCCCATCAGTTCCGAGACTGCACAGATCTTCGTTGATATAATGAATTATAAAAGAGGCCTAAAGGAAAAAATAGGCAGGGCCTGAGCCCAACCGAGATCTTATCTGGATTTCGTAAGTAAGGACTCTAAGCTGAGACTGGCCTCGAAAGTCATCGCAAAACTCCAGATCAATTCTGGCGAGGGCCAGATTCAAGAACTACAAAGTTTCCACAAGGATAGCGGAGGTGGCTTCAAAAGATACAACATCTCTGGAAACATTTTTTTAAATACATCTACATTATAATTTTATAAAACATATGTTTTTTACCATACTTCAATTTTTTATGATTTTTCCTTTAGTCTTTATAAGTTTTATAATTTCTGTGAGAAAATTTTTTTGTTGATTGTTCAAATTTTTAAACTGAATAAATGTATGTTTCC
>CP045902.1:11832170-11855554 GCA_013387185.1 Caligus rogercresseyi
CTTTAAAATGTCAGAAAAAGTCGAACAGTCAAAAAATTGATTGAATGGAACCAAAACTAATATTCACCTCGTCTACAAGTTCTCTGATCGTGATTCGGCGGTTCTGCATCACCAGGTTCCTCACTTGATCAATGATGGCATCGTTTTTCGATGTTGAGGGCCTCCCTGAGCGTGGTTCACTTTCAACTGACAAGCGGCCATCTTTGAAGCGGTTGTACCACTCCTTTATCTGTGTGGTGCCCATTGCTTCATTTCCAAAACACTTTTTTAATCTTGCGAATTGTTTCCACTTGCGAATCACCAAGATTAAAACAAAATTTTATGCAATAACGCTGTTCGACTTTTCTGACATTTTAAAGAAAATAAAATCCGACCACACTCACTTGCACCTGTTCAATCATGAATGGCCTGACGCCGACTGACTTGTATTGGAGCTGTAGAAAAAAATGAGCATGCGCAGTAGTCATGCTCCCAACCACACAGCAAGTCCCGCCCCCATAGCTGTGTTCGTTTGACCAATAAAACCAAAAGTCGGATACTTTTTTATCATACCTCGTATATATTAATGGGTCAGTATTTTACTAAACTGCATTAATTGCACGTTAACCAATGTTCAATAATTTTATCAATCGGCGAATTTCCTGCCTTTAATAGTTATCCTAAACAATTTGAAATATAATCACTTAATATGAATAAGTTGTAAATAAAATATCTTTTTGAGATGCATTCACTAATATCAGGAAACAAAACTTTTATTTAAGATATTATTTTTATACAAATTTGAATAATAACTTTCATTTTTCGAGGGAAAGAAACTAAAATTGTTCCAACTTTAGTTTATCTATTTGGATATATATATATATGTATATAACATGGATTTTTTTAATACTTTTATTTATTGTTGTAAGTGAATCGTCCTATAAATAGACCTCCTCGGTATTGCAGCTATAAATTCAAATCGACCCTTCTCAGATAAAGATATATCTTTTTTTCGATTTCTAAAAGACTTTCAGCTACGAAAAACTTAAGAACTTTATTCAAATAGTTACTTAATACTTCTTTAAAACTATTCATGATAAACGTAAAAAAGACTAAAGCCGCCTGATTCAATTTTTATATATTTTAAAGTAAAATTGATATATCCATCAATTTCATATTAAAATCAGGTTAACTTTCAAATATTCAAAAGCAAGCATGTTTTCATTGTCCTTGTTCATTAATTATGTTCCAGGAAAAATATATTGATAGCGACAGAAAGATGGCATCCCTTTTAATAATGTTGGAATTATTGTTCTAAAAACATCAAAAATAATACAGCTTGGATGGAACAGTCGAAAATAGAGTTCATTAGTCCAAATCGTTAATATAAACATTCATGAGTCCTGAGTATCCAAGTCCACACAGAATGGATCACAAGCCTTCGAACTATAATCAGAGTCATTAAAGTGGACGAATCCGAGAGTCCAGATCCGTGTCCGTAGCCGTTAGCACGAATGGCATGGCATATATGTCTTATTCATCATAGGAAGCACCTTCTTTGATGATCACAGAGACCTGGGTTCATGTCCTTAAAGAAATGAGTTGAAAAGAAATGCTGGATTCTCCACGACTTCAGCATCCTTATTTGTAACCCGGAGCACTACAGTTTTTCTGCAATTTCGGAATGTTTTATTTGCAATCAAAACTTATCATGATAAGAGACTTTATTTATTTTGAGACGTCAAGATATTTGGAACAAAAAAAACTATTTCGTTATGTAGGTTATTTTGATTAGCATCTAATATAGGATGTTGAGCGCACGCTTTATTCTTCCTTTTTTTGCTTCATATTAAAACGGCGAAATCCATATACTGCAGAGTAGGAATACGGCCACTCACATTCACAGCGAGAACAGAAACATTCAAAACAGAAACATCAAAAGCGGGCACGGCCACTGCACCTAGCACGGCTCCGAACATGTCTCATTACCAAAAGTTATTCAAGGTGCTTCGATTAAAAGGGGACGAAATATCAAAATAAACGACTGTAAAAGCGGAGCTGGCTATATAATTATAGAATTTAAACAGGCTTTAAACGTTGTTTCACAATTTGAAACTCTACAAGTACCCTCTGAAATAGAACAAGGATTAAAATTTAATATTAGAGGCCTAGAAAATGCGAGGGCTCTACAAAATCCCATTGAAGTCACTATAAAAAATGGCTCTGAGATAAACCTTGATGCCCTGAGGGTAAAATGGACAAATACGGCGAGATGGATGGAGGGTTTGATAGCGTCCCCTTTTCGGCTACACTGGAGGGTGATGCTGATGCATCCTTCGCTAAAGTTTTCAAAACAATCATGTCCGGAGGATTAAGTTCCGGATTAAGCCAAAGAAAAAACTTCCCATGATCGTTCCCGTAATGGGGCGTAAAGTGGAATTAGTCTCTACCCTTCAGCAGATACAATGTTTCAGGTGTCTTAGATTCGGACACACGAAGATTAAATGCCCCTCATCAAATAGAGTTAGTTACCCTGAGTTTGAGAAGAATTTTAGACCGGAGCTTTGTCTTTCAGATAGGACTTCTGGTGAAAACGAAAGGAAAGCCACTGAGGAGACTGCACGACAGGAGGAGGAAGAGGAAGATTCAGAGGAAGTAAGTGAATGTACTGCTTCAGGACATCTACCGGAAGCCGAGCCTGCTGGAATAACTATGGAGAAAGATGAATCCAGTTTAAACAATGCTTGTGACCAGCCCTCAACAAAGGATGACAAGAGTCTCGTAGGTCAAAATACCCCACATATGAGAGACGACTGGAAGAAAGTTATGTATAGAGGGGCGGCAGTCCCATCCAAGAAAAAACATTGCAACCAAAAATAGTAAACGGCTTCTCAGTAGTCCAGAGACTGAGAATGGCAAAGAGTAAGGGATGGTATGGATTAGCAGGGATCAACTCTACAAAATTTAAATAAAATGATCAAAACCAACCAAAATTTTATATGATAAGTTGCTCTTATATAAACATGCAGCATAGCAAAGCGGCTACTTCAGAGCTTAAACTTAGGAAATACCAAATTGTTTTCATAACGGAACCCTACCTGTCTGATGGTTCTACAAATAGTCTCAAGCTAAGTGGAGGGCCTGTATCCGTACGGCTGAACAGCTCCATGCATGGTTTGTACCAGAGCACTCAGATAGAGATGTATGCACAGTTTGCCTCAAGGTTGAGGGGTCTGTTACTTATATTTGTGCGGCCTATCTCGACCAACTACGACCTGTAGAAAATGAGACACTGACGAAAGTTATAAAGCAATGTGATCTCAAACAAATACCCTTACTTCTCTCGATGGACTCGAATGCCCACAATTTTCTTTGGGGTAGCAAAGAAACGGATGCAAGAGGAGAAGCTCTCGAAACCATAATTGATGAAAATAATCTCAGTGTTCTAAATCAAGGTTGTGAACCCACCTGCGTGACCTAAAGAGCTAAATCAGTAATAGACTTAACTATCATGAATCAGCACGCCTTCAATAAGATGGAAATCAAAGGATGGCACGTGGATCTCAGACCATCAATGTCTGATAACAGATATACTGTCTTCAACTTAGGGAAATATATGCCAGTTGATGAGAGTTCAAGAAACCTTGAAAAAGCCAACTGGGATACTTTTAGAGCCTACACTGAGAAAACAACACTGCCTCCAATTGCATTTGATGCTGAAAGCATTAACAGATGCGCGGAAGCACTTTGTGAGGTCATTAGTAACGCTTTAGATACAGCATGCCCTCTAAGGAAAACGATCAAATCAAAAGCTGTACCTGTACTGGTGGACGAAAAAGCTTGCTGCTCTCAGATACAAACTCAGAAAACTGGAGTCTAAACGCAACCTTAGCTCACATAGGGAAAAGTATTGGGCTGTAAAAAATGAATACCGTGCTGCCTTAAGGAAAGAGCAAATAAATTCTTGGAGAAATTTTTGTTGCAGAGCTGAAGGTCCGAAAGATATAGCCAGACTAATCAAGATCCAGAGACCAATAGCAGACTCAATCGGTCTTCCAAAACATGGCCACAGCTATGCAAAATCTCCTGCTGAATCTCTGGAAGTACTTATGACAGCCCACTTTCCAGATTGCAAGATCAATGATCCAACAGTAGTCCCAGCAAACATTAATGACTACGAAATTGATTTTGTGAATCTCATCAGAGTGAAGGAGTCCTTTAAAACCTTCGGGGCCTACAAGAGTGCTGGACCTGATGGAATTAAACCAGCTGTTCTGTAACAACTTAGTGAGAACATTCTGAGGTACATCACAAAACTCTATGGGGTGATTCTCAGTAGTGGCTATACCCCAAACTGTTGGAAACAGATGAAGGTCACATTTTTACCAAAACCTGGGAAAGAAGACTACACACTCTGCGAAATCATTTAGGCCTACAACCCTATCTAATTTCTTTCTGAAAGGCCTTGAGAGACTTGTTCAGTGGAAAATAGAAGAAAACCTCCCGACACTTCACGCACAGCACGCATACTCTAGGGGTCTATCTTCTGAGACGGCTCTTTCACAAGTAACTGACTTTATAGAAAATCTATTTTTCGACAGCAATGCACCCTTGCAGTCAGTTTTGACTGCACGGGTACATTTGATTATGTTCAATATGACTCGGCAAACAACGCGATGTCGAGACTTGGTAATCCAAAGAGTATAATATCATGGTATACAAACCTCATTAAATCTCGGAGTATAAAAGCAGACCTCAAAGGTGAAGAACTCTGCATTAACCCAACGCGTGTGAGTCCACAAGGAGGTGTACTTTCACCCTTAGTTTGGAACACAATTATGGATACACTCTTGGAAAAATTTAAAAGAAGTGCCGTTAATGCGTTAAGATATGCAGATGACGTCCTCCTCTTAATTAGTGGGAATGATCCCCACACTCTTTCGAATATTATGCAACAAGCAATAAATATAGTCCTAGAATGGGGGAATGCGAATGATCTGACCTTCAATCCGACTAAATCTACAGCAATCGTCTTTGCAAAGACTTACAAACTTAGATCAAATTACTTTCCGCGTATGAAAATGGGTGACAGAGAAATAGAATATTCACCAAAGCTGAAATACCTGGGTGTTGTTTTTGACCAGGAACTTACCTGGACCGATCATCTTATAGAAAAAGCGCTCGTGTATGGAACATGGCGAAAGCAATCGTGGGACAGAAATGGGGGTTGACTTCGGATAAGATTCTTTGGCTCTACGAGGCGATGATCAGGCCAATTATGTCCTATGGATGTTTAATATGGGGGCATTCCGTAGTGAAAAAGAAAACTGCCGTGAAGATCTTGAACTCGATACAACGAAAAACACTATCAGCGATGACCCACACATTAAGATCAACGCCAACTGCTGGAATGGAATCTGTGCTCGGAATAATTCCCCTTGATTTATACTTCCAGGGACAGGCAACAAGGTCTAGATGGAGGACAAAGCACTTGCTAATAGACACTTGGGATGGGATGGGCAACCTTCCAAATCGTAGAAGTCACCGCTTTTCCTCTGATAAAATCCTTAGTGCAGCCAAAATAAATCAGCATAGTGATTACATTAAGGGCAACCTGATTTGGAATGAGTAACCTTCCAATCGATAGTCCAGATTTGGTGGTATAAACTGATGGATCTAAAGATGAGGCGGGAAATACTGGTGCTGGATGGTCAATTACAAAGTGTGATGTTTCTGTTCAGAACTCAATGGTATCTCTAAGCAGCGAATCATCAGTATTTCAAGCTGAAGTCTTTGCAATCAAACAAGCAGTGGAAGATCTTCATAAACTCAACAAACAGTGGGAACTGTCACCATTAAATCAGACTCACAATCTGCAATAGCTGCAATTCTTAACCCTCTTACTACGAGTTATGAAGTGAAAAAATGCAAGGAAACTATCAAGAGTCTAAAACAGGAGAAGAACTTATACATAGAGTGGTGCAGAGGCACGACGATATTACGGGGAATGAATTTGCGGACTACTTGGCAAAATGTGGACAAAATGTCATGATCGTAGATGTGTCGGTGTGCCTCCCAGCTACATTAAGAAAGTGATTGGCAAATTAATTTATAAAAAATGGTGCAGTCGATACAATGATTGCCATCATTTAAAGCACACACACTTAATGTTAAAAAAGCCAAGACCTAAACCTCTCAAACTCCATCGGGAGAACATGAAGCTGATAGTCCAAGCATACACTGGCCATGGACCGTTTCTAGCCCATCTCAGTAAATGGAACGACGTCAGTAATGTCTGTAATGTCTGCATGGAAGAACCTCAAACTGCAGACCATCTCATCCACAGATGTCCAGTACTCTCATATGAAAGACTTGAAGCTGAGCATTCAGAAGAAGTAGATGACCGCATCCTCGTATTGATGAAGTGCAGAAGGAGTGAAAAATATTTTTTGTAAATAATTTAGACATTAAGTAAGGAGTTTCGTTTGTTTTTTTTCGAATATTATTTTAATTGTTTTTACTCTAGCCACATAGATACCCCACCGTGTGGTTATGTTCTTTACCTAAGTTGTGTGCTGTTTGTATATGTCTTTGTGTAAAAGAGAATAAATATTTCTTAACTTTAAAAAAAAATCCAAAATTAGATGAATTTTTACTTCAATTAGTGTGTAATCAATGCACTTAAGTCCATAAACCATCATTTGTAGCCACTTTTTTCACAGAATCACATGTTCAAGTGATCGTTTGTAACTACATGGAGTGGTAATTGTGATTTTGTTCATTTTTAATAAAGTATTTTTTTGTGTTTTTGAGGTGTTTGTGGTGAGAGTTGCGTTTTCAGACTTGCAAAAGCCAAAAAAATAGAGATAACAACTAATTTAAAATTTAACGACTTGATAATCAAAATGATTTTTTTGATCAAATTTGATAATTTGTCATCTAAAATTCCAAAATTAGTTCAATTTTCACTTTAATTAGTGTGTAATCATTACTTTAAGCCCCTAAAGCATCGTTTGTAGGCCCTTCTGACACAGAACCATATGTATATAACTCATTTTTTGTCACAACATGGAGTGTGTAAATGTGATTTTGTCGAGTTTTATGAAGTATTTTTGTGTGTTTGGAAGGTTTTTTTGGTAAGAAGTGTTGCTTGATTCAGACTTGCAATAGCCAGAAAAATAGAGAAACTAATTATTAAGCATTTTACGAGTTTAATCAGATCACAATGCTATTAGTCGTCTACAATTCCAAAATTAGTTGTATTTTCACTTCAATTACAGTGTAACAATCATTTACTATTCAAGCATCGTTTGTAGCCACTTTTTACATTTACATTTTTACATGTTTAAGTGATAGTTTGTCACGAATTTAGTGTGTTATTGTGATTTTTATTCAGTTTTAATGAAGTACTTGTGTGTTTGGAGGTGTTTGCATGAGAGGTTGCGTGCTTAAGACTTGCATAAGCCAGAAAAATAGAGATACTACTAATTTTATGCAATTTTACAAGTGAAAATCGATCAAAATTGATAATTAGTCGTCTTAAATTCCAAAAATGTGTTGAATTCACTTCAATTAAAGTCTAGTCAATCAATTACACTATTTCAAGATCGTTTTGTATCCACTTTTTACAAAGAACCATATGTTTTAGTGATAGTTTTTGTCACAACATTGCGTGTGGTAAATATGAGTTGTCGAGTTTTGTCACAATTATTGAGTGTGCAATTGTGAATTGTGAAGTTTTAATGATGACATTAATGTGGTTTGGAGATGGTTGTGATGATGTTGTGTTTTTTTCAGACGTGCAACGTCCAGAAAAATAGATATTACCTCCTCATTAAGCAATTTTACGAGTTTAAAATCAGATCAAATTGATAATTAGTCATCTAAAATCCAACATTAGTTGTTTTTTTTCACTTCAATTAGGGTGCATTCAATAATAAATCTCCCCAAAGCATCGTTGTAGCCTTTTTTTTACTAAATACACACATGTTAAGTGTGACTGTTGTCACTTTATGATTGTGCAATTGGGAATTTGTGAAGTTTTAATGAAGCATTAATGTGTTTTTGGAGATTGTTGTTATGAGAGTTGCGTGTTTCAGACGTTCAACGGCCAGAACAAAGGATATACCTCATCCTCATTTCCAGAATTTTAACGAATTTACTCAATCAATATGATAATTAGTCTCTTAAAGCTCAACAATCAACATTAGTGATTTTTTTTCACTTCACTTAGGGGTGCATTCAATTAATAAACCGCCCCAAAGCATCGTTTTTTGTAGCCTTTTTTTTAAACTAAAGAATCACATTTTACGTGACTTTTGTCACTTTTATTGTTGTGCAATTGTGAATTGTGAAGTTTGTAAAATGAAGCTTAATGGTTTTTGAAGATTGTTTTGATGAGAGAGGTTGCGTGTTTCAGACGTGCAACGATCTGATTAAACTTCAAAAATTGCTTAACTGAGCAGTTTCTCCTATTTTCTGGCCGTTGCAACGACTAAACTCGCAACCTCATCATCACAAACCATCTCCAACACAACATAATTCTTCATTAAATTTTCACAATTCACAATTGCACAATCAATAAAGTGACAAACAGTCACTTAAAATGTGTTCCTTTAAACAAACCTACAAACGATGCTTCTGGAGTTTGGTTGAATAAACTTCACAACCAACCCCTAATTCCAACTCCCTTAATTTCTCCTCCTTTTAAACTGGCTTACGATGTTTTTGAATAATAAGTGAATAAACTAATTTGGATTTTTTAGATGACTAATTATCAATTTTGATCTGATTAAACTCGTAAAATTGCTTAACTGAGCAGTTATCTCTATTTTTCTGGCCGTTGCACGTCTGAAACACGCACCTCTCATCACAACCATCTCCAACACATTATGCTTCATTAAAACTTCACAAATTCACAATTGCACACTCATAAAGTGACAAACAGTCACTTAAACATGTGATTCTGTGTTAAAAAGTGGCTACAAACGATGCTTTGTGGAGTTTGTTAATTGACTACACCCTAATTGAAGTGAAATACAACTAATTTCGGATTTTTAGATGACTAATTATCAATTTGATCTGATTAAACTCGTAAAATTGCTTAACTGAGCAGTTATCTCTTTTTTTCTGGCCGTTGCACGTCTGAAACACGCAACCTCTCATCACAACCATCTCCAAACACATTATGTTCATTAAAACTTCACAAATTCACAATTGCACACTCAATAAAGTGACAAACAGTCACTTAAACATGTGATTCTGTGTTAAAAGTGGCAACAAACGATGCTTTGTGGAGTTTTGATAGAATACATCCTAATTAAGTGAAATACAACTAATTTCGGATTTTTAGATGACTAATTATCAATTTTGATCTGATTAAACTCGTAAAATTGCTTAACTGAGCAGTTATCTCTATTTTTCTGGCCGTTGCACGTCTGAAACACGCAACCTCTCATCACAACCATCTCCAAACACATTGATGCTTCATTAAAACTTCACAAATTCACAGTTACACACTCAATAAAGTGACAAACAGTCACTTAAACATGTGATTCTGTGTTAAAAGTGGCTACAAACGATGCTTTGTGGAGTTTGTTGATAGACTACATCCTAATTGAAGTGAAATACAACTAATTTCGGATTTTAGATGACTAATTATCAATTTTGATCTGATTAAACTCGTAAAATTGCTTAACTGAGCAGTTATCTCTATTTTTCTGGCCGTTGCACGTCTGAAACACGCAACCTCTCATCACAACCATCTCCAAACACATTAATGCTTCATTAAAACTTCACAAATTCACAATTGCACACTCAATAAAGTGACAAACAGTCACTTAAACATGTGAATCTGTGTTAAAAGTGGCTACAAACGATGCTTTGTGGAGTTTGTTGATAGACTACACCCTAATTGAAGTGAAATACAACTAATTTCGGATTTTTAGATGACTAATTATCAATTTTGATCTGATTAAACTCGTAAATTGCTTAACTGAGCAGTTATCTCTATTTTTTCTGGCCGTTGCACGTCTGAAACACGCAACCTCTCATCACAACCATCTCCAAACACATTGATGCTTCATTAAAACTTCACAAATTCACAGTTGCACACTCATAAAGTGACAAACAGTCACTTAAACATGTGAATCTGTGTTAAAAGTGGCTACAAACGATGCTTTGTGGAGTTTGTTGATAGACTACATCCTAATTAAAGTGAAATACAACTAATTTCGGATTTTTAGATGACTAATTATCAATTTTGATCTGATTAAACTCGTAAAATTGCTTAACTGAGCAGTTATCTCTATTTTTCTGGCCGTTGCACGTCTGAAACACGCAACCTCTCATCACAACCATCTCCAAACACATTGATGCTTCATTAAAACTTCACAAATTCACAATTGCACACTCATAAAGTGACAAACAGTCACTTAAACATGTGAATCTGTGTTAAAAGTGGCTACAAACGATGCTTTGTGGAGTTTGTTGATAGACTACATCCTAATTAAAGTGAAATACAACTAATTTCGGATTTTTAGATGACTATTATCAATTTTGATCTGATTAAACTCGTAAAATTGCTTAACTGAGCAGTTATCTCTATTTTTCTGGCCGTTGCACGTCTGAAACACGCAACCTCTCATCACAACCATCTCCAAACACATTGATGCTTCATTAAAACTTCACAAATTCACAATTGCACACTCAATAAAGTGACAAACAGTCACTTAAACATGTGAATCTGTGTTAAAAGTGGCTACAAACGATGCTTTGTGGAGTTTGTTGATAGACTACACCCTAATTAAAGTGAAATACAACTAATTTCGGATTTTTAGATGACTAATTATCAATTTTGATCTGATTAAACTCGTAAAATTGCTTAACTGAGCAGTTATCTCTATTTTTCTGGCCGTTGCACGTCTGAAACACGCAACCTCTCATCACAACCATCTCCAAACACATTGATGCTTCATTAAAACTTCACAAATTCACAATTGCACACTCAATAAAGTGACAAACAGTCACTTAAACATGTGAATCTGTGTTAAAAGTGGCTACAAACGATGCTTTGTGGAGTTTGTTGATAGACTACATCCTAATTAAAGTGAAATACAACTAATTTCGGATTTTTAGATGACTAATTATCAATTTTGATCTGATTAAACTCGTAAAATTGCTTAACTGAGCAGTTATCTCTATTTTTCTGGCCGTTGCACGTCTGAAACACGCAACCTCTCATCACAACCATCTCCAAACACATTGATGCTTCATTAAAACTTCACAAATTCACAATTGCACACTCATAAAGTGACAAACAGTCACTTAAACATGTGAATCTGTGTTAAAAGTGGCTACAAACGATGCTTTGTGGAGTTTGTTGATAGACTACATCCTAATTAAAGTGAAATACAACTAATTTCGGATTTTTAGATGACTAATTATCAATTTTGATCTGATTAAACTCGTAAAATTGCTTAACTGAGCAGTTATCTCTATTTTTCTGGCCGTTGCACGTCTGAAACACGCAACCTCTCATCACAACCATCTCCAAACACATTGATGCTTCATTAAAACTTCACAAATTCACAATTGCACACTCAATAAAGTGACAAACAGTCACTTAAACATGTGAATCTGTGTTAAAAGTGGCTACAAACGATGCTTTGTGGAGTTTGTTGATAGACTACATCCTAATTAAAGTGAAATACAACTAATTTCGGATTTTTAGATGACTAATTATCAATTTTGATCTGATTAAACTCGTAAAATTGCTTAACTGAGCAGTTATCTCTATTTTTCTGGCCGTTGCACGTCTGAAACACGCAACCTCTCATCACAACCATCTCCAAACACATTGATGCTTCATTAAAACTTCACAAATTCACAATTGCACACTCAATAAAGTGACAAACAGTCACTTAAACATGTGAATCTGTGTTAAAAGTGGCTACAAACGATGCTTTGTGGAGTTTGTTGATAGACTACACCCTAATTAAAGTGAAATACAACTAATTTCGGATTTTTAGATGACTAATTATCAATTTTGATCTGATTAAACTCGTAAAATTGCTTAACTGAGCAGTTATCTCTATTTTTCTGGCCGTTGCACGTCTGAAACACGCAACCTCTCATCACAACCATCTCCAAACACATTGATGCTTCATTAAAACTTCACAAATTCACAATTGCACACTCATAAAGTGACAAACAGTCACTTAAACATGTGAATCTGTGTTAAAAGTGGCTACAAACGATGCTTTGTGGAGTTTGTTGATAGACTACATCCTAATTAAAGTGAAATACAACTAATTTCGGATTTTTAGATGACTAATTATCAATTTTGATCTGATTAAACTCGTAAAATTGCTTAACTGAGCAGTTATCTCTATTTTTCTGGCCGTTGCACGTCTGAAACACGCAACCTCTCATCACAACCATCTCCAAACACATTGATGCTTCATTAAAACTTCACAAATTCACAATTGCACACTCAATAAAGTGACAAACAGTCACTTAAACATGTGAATCTGTGTTAAAAGTGGCTACAAACGATGCTTTGTGGAGTTTGTTGATAGACTACATCCTAATTAAAGTGAAATACAACTAATTTCGGATTTTTAGATGACTAATTATCAATTTTGATCTGATTAAACTCGTAAAATTGCTTAACTGAGCAGTTATCTCTATTTTTCTGGCCGTTGCACGTCTGAAACACGCAACCTCTCATCACAACCATCTCCAAACACATTGATGCTTCATTAAAACTTCACAAATTCACAATTGCACACTCAATAAAGTGACAAACAGTCACTTAAACATGTGAATCTGTGTTAAAAGTGGCTACAAACGATGCTTTGTGGAGTTTGTTGATAGACTACACCCTAATTAAAGTGAAATACAACTAATTTCGGATTTTTAGATGACTAATTATCAATTTTGATCTGATTAAACTCGTAAAATTGCTTAACTGAGCAGTTATCTCTATTTTTCTGGCCGTTGCACGTCTGAAACACGCAACCTCTCATCACAACCATCTCCAAACACATTGATGCTTCATTAAAACTTCACAAATTCACAATTGCACACTCAATAAAGTGACAAACAGTCACTTAAACATGTGAATCTGTGTTAAAAGTGGCTACAAACGATGCTTTGTGGAGTTTGTTGATAGACTACATCCTAATTAAAGTGAAATACAACTAATTTCGGATTTTTAGATGACTAATTATCAATTTTGATCTGATTAAACTCGTAAAATTGCTTAACTGAGCAGTTATCTCTATTTTTCTGGCCGTTGCACGTCTGAAACACGCAACCTCTCATCACAACCATCTCCAAACACATTGATGCTTCATTAAAACTTCACAAATTCACAGTTGCACACTCCATAAAGTGACAAACAGTCACTTAAACATGTGAATCTGTGTTAAAAGTGGCTACAAACGATGCTTTGTGGAGTTTGTTGATAGACTACATCCTAATTAAAGTGAAATACAACTAATTTCGGATTTTTAGATGACTAATTATCAATTTTGATCTGATTAAACTCGTAAAATTGCTTAACTGAGCAGTTATCTCTATTTTTCTGGCCGTTGCACGTCTGAAACACGCAACCTCTCATCACAACCATCTCCAAACACATTGATGCTTCATTAAAACTTCACAAATTCACAATTACACACTCCATAAAGTGACAAACAGTCACTTAAACATGTGAATCTGTGTTAAAAGTGGCTACAAACGATGCTTTGTGGAGTTTGTTGATAGACTACATCCTAATTAAAGTGAAATACAACTAATTTCGGATTTTTAGATGACTAATTATCAATTTTGATCTGATTAAACTCGTAAAATTGCTTAACTGAGCAGTTATCTCTATTTTTCTGGCCGTTGCACGTCTGAAACACGCAACCTCTCATCACAACCATCTCCAAACACATTGATGCTTCATTAAAACTTCACAAATTCACAATTGCACACTCAATAAAGTGACAAACAGTCACTTAAACATGTGAATCTGTGTTAAAAGTGGCTACAAACGATGCTTTGTGGAGTTTGTTGATAGACTACATCCTAATTAAAGTGAAATACAACTAATTTCGGATTTTTAGATGACTAATTATCAATTTTGATCTGATTAAACTCGTAAAATTGCTTAACTGAGCAGTTATCTCTATTTTTCTGGCCGTTGCACGTCTGAAACACGCAACCTCTCATCACAACCATCTCCAAACACATTGATGCTTCATTAAAACTTCACAAATTCACAATTGCACACTCAATAAAGTGACAAACAGTCACTTAAACATGTGAATCTGTGTTAAAAGTGGCTACAAACGATGCTTTGTGGAGTTTGTTGATAGACTACATCCTAATTAAAGTGAAATACAACTAATTTCGGATTTTTAGATGACTAATTATCAATTTTGATCTGATTAAACTCGTAAAATTGCTTAACTGAGCAGTTATCTCTATTTTTCTGGCCGTTGCACGTCTGAAACACGCAACCTCTCATCACAACCATCTCCAAACACATTGATGCTTCATTAAAACTTCACAAATTCACAATTGCACACTCAATAAAGTGACAAACAGTCACTTAAACATGTGAATCTGTGTTAAAAGTGGCTACAAACGATGCTTTGTGGAGTTTGTTGATAGACTACATCCTAATTAAAGTGAAATACAACTAATTTCGGATTTTTAGATGACTAATTATCAATTTTGATCTGATTAAACTCGTAAAATTGCTTAACTGAGCAGTTATCTCTATTTTTCTGGCCGTTGCACGTCTGAAACACGCAACCTCTCATCACAACCATCTCCAAACACATTGATGCTTCATTAAAACTTCACAAATTCACAATTGCACACTCAATAAAGTGACAAACAGTCACTTAAACATGTGAATCTGTGTTAAAAGTGGCTACAAACGATGCTTTGTGGAGTTTGTTGATAGACTACATCCTAATTAAAGTGAAATACAACTAATTTCGGATTTTTAGATGACTAATTATCAATTTTGATCTGATTAAACTCGTAAAATTGCTTAACTGAGCAGTTATCTCTATTTTTCTGGCCGTTGCACGTCTGAAACACGCAACCTCTCATCACAACCATCTCCAAACACATTGATGCTTCATTAAAACTTCACAAATTCACAATTGCACACTCAATAAAGTGACAAACAGTCACTTAAACATGTGAATCTGTGTTAAAAGTGGCTACAAACGATGCTTTGTGGAGTTTGTTGATAGACTACATCCTAATTGAAGTGAAATACAACTAATTTCGGATTTTTAGATGACTAATTATCAATTTTGATCTGATTAAACTCGTAAAATTGCTTAACTGAGCAGTTATCTCTATTTTTCTGGCCGTTGCACGTCTGAAACACGCAACCTCTCATCACAACCATCTCCAAACACATTGATGCTTCATTAAAACTTCACAAATTCACAATTGCACACTCAATAAAGTGACAAACAGTCACTTAAACATGTGAATCTGTGTTAAAAGTGGCTACAAACGATGCTTTGTGGAGTTTGTTGATAGACTACATCCTAATTAAAGTGAAATACAACTAATTTCGGATTTTTAGATGACTAATTATCAATTTTGATCTGATTAAACTCGTAAAATTGCTTAACTGAGCAGTTATCTCTATTTTTCTGGCCGTTGCACGTCTGAAACACGCAACCTCTCATCACAACCATCTCCAAACACATTGATGCTTCATTAAAACTTCACAAATTCACAATTGCACACTCAATAAAGTGACAAACAGTCACTTAAACATGTGAATCTGTGTTAAAAGTGGCTACAAACGATGCTTTGTGGAGTTTGTTGATAGACTACATCCTAATTAAAGTGAAATACAACTAATTTCGGATTTTTAGATGACTAATTATCAATTTTGATCTGATTAAACTCGTAAAATTGCTTAACTGAGCAGTTATCTCTATTTTTCTGGCCGTTGCACGTCTGAAACACGCAACCTCTCATCACAACCATCTCCAAACACATTGATGCTTCATTAAAACTTCACAAATTCACAATTGCACACTCAATAAAGTGACAAACAGTCACTTAAACATGTGAATCTGTGTTAAAAGTGGCTACAAACGATGCTTTGTGGAGTTTGTTGATAGACTACATCCTAATTAAAGTGAAATACAACTAATTTCGGATTTTTAGATGACTAATTATCAATTTTGATCTGATTAAACTCGTAAAATTGCTTAACTGAGCAGTTATCTCTATTTTTCTGGCCGTTGCACGTCTGAAACACGCAACCTCTCATCACAACCATCTCCAAACACATTGATGCTTCATTAAAACTTCACAAATTCACAATTGCACACTCAATAAAGTGACAAACAGTCACTTAAACATGTGAATCTGTGTTAAAAGTGGCTACAAACGATGCTTTGTGGAGTTTGTTGATAGACTACATCCTAATTAAAGTGAAATACAACTAATTTCGGATTTTTAGATGACTAATTATCAATTTTGATCTGATTAAACTCGTAAAATTGCTTAACTGAGCAGTTATCTCTATTTTCTGGCCGTTGCACGTCTGAAACACGCAACCTCTCATCACAACCATCTCCAAACACATTGATGCTTCATTAAAACTTCACAAATTCACAATTGCACACTCAATAAAGTGACAAACAGTCACTTAAACATGTGAATCTGTGTTAAAAGTGGCTACAAACGATGCTTTGTGGAGTTTGTTGATAGACTACATCCTAATTAAAGTGAAATACAACTAATTTCGGATTTTTAGATGACTAATTATCAATTTTGATCTGATTAAACTCGTAAAATTGCTTAACTGAGCAGTTATCTCTATTTTTCTGGCCGTTGCACGTCTGAAACACGCAACCTCTCATCACAACCATCTCCAAACACATTGATGCTTCATTAAAACTTCACAAATTCACAATTGCACACTCAATAAAGTGACAAACAGTCACTTAAACATGTGAATCTGTGTTAAAAGTGGCTACAAACGATGCTTTGTGGAGTTTGTTGATAGACTACATCCTAATTAAAGTGAAATACAACTAATTTCGGATTTTTAGATGACTAATTATCAATTTTGATCTGATTAAACTCGTAAAATTGCTTAACTGAGCAGTTATCTCTATTTTTCTGGCCGTTGCACGTCTGAAACACGCAACCTCTCATCACAACCATCTCCAAACACATTAATGCTTCATTAAAACTTCACAAATTCACAATTGCACACTCAATAAAGTGACAAACAGTCACTTAAACATGTGAATCTGTGTTAAAAGTGGCTACAAACGATGCTTTGTGGAGTTTGTTGATAGACTACATCCTAATTAAAGTGAAATACAACTAATTTCGGATTTTTAGATGACTAATTATCAATTTTGATCTGATTAAACTCGTAAAATTGCTTAACTGAGCAGTTATCTCTATTTTTCTGGCCGTTGCACGTCTGAAACACGCAACCTCTCATCACAACCATCTCCAAACACATTAATGCTTCATTAAAACTTCACAAATTCACAATTGCACACTCAATAAAGTGACAAACAGTCACTTAAACATGTGAATCTGTGTTAAAAGTGGCTACAAACGATGCTTTGTGGAGTTTGTTGATAGACTACATCCTAATTAAAGTGAAATACAACTAATTTCGGATTTTTAGATGACTAATTATCAATTTTGATCTGATTAAACTCGTAAAATTGCTTAACTGAGCAGTTATCTCTATTTTTCTGGCCGTTGCACGTCTGAAACACGCAACCTCTCATCACAACCATCTCCAAACACATTAATGCTTCATTAAAACTTCACAAATTCACAATTGCACACTCAATAAAGTGACAAACAGTCACTTAAACATGTGAATCTGTGTTAAAAGTGGCTACAAACGATGCTTTGTGGAGTTTGTTGATAGACTACATCCTAATTAAAGTGAAATACAACTAATTTCGGATTTTTAGATGACTAATTATCAATTTTGATCTGATTAAACTCGTAAAATTGCTTAACTGAGCAGTTATCTCTATTTTTCTGGACGTTGCACGTCTGAAACACGCAACCTCTCATCACAACCATCTCCAAACACATTAATGCTTCATTAAAACTTCACAAATTCACAATTGCACACTCAATAAAGTGACAAACAGTCACTTAAACATGTGAATCTGTGTTAAAAGTGGCTACAAACGATGCTTTGTGGAGTTTGTTGATAGACTACATCCTAATTAAAGTGAAATACAACTAATTTCGGATTTTTAGATGACTAATTATCAATTTTGATCTGATTAAACTCGTAAAATTGCTTAACTGAGCAGTTATCTCTATTTTTCTGGCCGTTGCACGTCTGAAACACGCAACCTCTCATCACAACCATCTCCAAACACATTAATGCTTCATTAAAACTTCACAAATTCACAATTGCACACTCAATAAAGTGACAAACAGTCACTTAAACATGTGAATCTGTGTTAAAAGTGGCTACAAACGATGCTTTGTGGAGTTTGTTGATAGACTACATCCTAATTAAAGTGAAATACAACTAATTTCGGATTTTTAGATGACTAATTATCAATTTTGATCTGATTAAACTCGTAAAATTGCTTAACTGAGCAGTTATCTCTATTTTTCTGGCCGTTGCACGTCTGAAACACGCAACCTCTCATCACAACCATCTCCAAACACATTAATGCTTCATTAAAACTTCACAAATTCACAATTGCACACTCAATAAAGTGACAAACAGTCACTTAAACATGTGAATCTGTGTTAAAAGTGGCTACAAACGATGCTTTGTGGAGTTTGTTGATAGACTACATCCTAATTAAAGTGAAATACAACTAATTTCGGATTTTTAGATGACTAATTATCAATTTTGATCTGATTAAACTCGTAAAATTGCTTAACTGAGCAGTTATCTCTATTTTTCTGGCCGTTGCACGTCTGAAACACGCAACCTCTCATCACAACCATCTCCAAACACATTAATGCTTCATTAAAACTTCACAAATTCACAATTGCACACTCATAAAGTGACAAACAGTCACTTAAACATGTGAATCTGTGTTAAAAGTGGCTACAAACGATGCTTTGTGGAGTTTGTTGATAGACTACATCCTAATTAAAGTGAAATACAACTAATTTCGGATTTTTAGATGACTAATTATCAATTTTGATCTGATTAAACTCGTAAAATTGCTTAACTGAGCAGTTATCTCTATTTTTCTGGACGTTGCACGTCTGAAACACGCAACCTCTCATCACAACCATCTCCAAACACATTAATGCTTCATTAAAACTTCACAAATTCACAATTGCACACTCAATAAAGTGACAAACAGTCACTTAAACATGTGAATCTGTGTTAAAAGTGGCTACAAACGATGCTTTGTGGAGTTTGTTGATTGACTACACCCTAATTAAAGTGAAATACAACTAATTTCGGATTTTTAGATGACTAATTATCAATTTTGATCTGATTAAACTCGTAAAATTGCTTAACTGAGCAGTTATCTCTATTTTTCTGGCCGTTGCACGTCTGAAACACGCAACCTCTCATCACAACCATCTCCAAACACATTAATGCTTCATTAAAACTTCACAAATTCACAATTGCACACTCAATAAAGTGACAAACAGTCACTTAAACATGTGAATCTGTGTTAAAAGTGGCTACAAACGATGCTTTGTGGAGTTTGTTGATAGACTACATCCTAATTAAAGTGAAATACAACTAATTTCGGATTTTTAGATGACTAATTATCAATTTTGATCTGATTAAACTCGTAAAATTGCTTAACTGAGCAGTTATCTCTATTTTTCTGGCCGTTGCACGTCTGAAACACGCAACCTCTCATCACAACCATCTCCAAACACATTAATGCTTCATTAAAACTTCACAAATTCACAATTGCACACTCAATAAAGTGACAAACAGTCACTTAAACATGTGAATCTGTGTTAAAAGTGGCTACAAACGATGCTTTGTGGAGTTTGTTGATAGACTACACCCTAATTAAAGTGAAATACAACTAATTTCGGATTTTTAGATGACTAATTATCAATTTTGATCTGATTAAACTCGTAAAATTGCTTAACTGAGCAGTTATCTCTATTTTTCTGGACGTTGCACGTCTGAAACACGCAACCTCTCATCACAACCATCTCCAAACACATTAATGCTTCATTAAAACTTCACAAATTCACAATTGCACACTCAATAAAGTGACAAACAGTCACTTAAACATGTGAATCTGTGTTAAAAGTGGCTACAAACGATGCTTTGTGGAGTTTGTTGATTGACTACACCCTAATTAAAGTGAAATACAACTAATTTCGGATTTTTAGATGACTAATTATCAATTTTGATCTGATTAAACTCGTAAAATTGCTTAACTGAGCAGTTATCTCTATTTTTCTGGACGTTGCACGTCTGAAACACGCAACCTCTCATCACAACCATCTCCAAACACATTAATGCTTCATTAAAACTTCACAAATTCACAATTGCACACTCAATAAAGTGACAAACAGTCACTTAAACATGTGAATCTGTGTTAAAAGTGGCTACAAACGATGCTTTGTGGAGTTTGTTGATAGACTACATCCTAATTAAAGTGAAATACAACTAATTTCGGATTTTTAGATGACTAATTATCAATTTTGATCTGATTAAACTCGTAAAATTGCTTAACTGAGCAGTTATCTCTATTTTTCTGGCCGTTGCACGTCTGAAACACGCAACCTCTCATCACAACCATCTCCAAACACATTAATGCTTCATTAAAACTTCACAAATTCACAATTGCACACTCAATAAAGTGACAAACAGTCACTTAAACATGTGAATCTGTGTTAAAAGTGGCTACAAACGATGCTTTGTGGAGTTTGTTGATAGACTACATCCTAATTAAAGTGAAATACAACTAATTTCGGATTTTTAGATGACTAATTATCAATTTTGATCTGATTAAACTCGTAAAATTGCTTAACTGAGCAGTTATCTCTATTTTTCTGGCGTTGCACGTCTGAAACACGCAACCTCTCATCACAACCATCTCCAAACACATTAATGCTTCATTAAAACTTCACAAATTCACAATTGCACACTCAATAAAGTGACAAACAGTCACTTAAACATGTGAATCTGTGTTAAAAGTGGCTACAAACGATGCTTTGTGGAGTTTGTTGATTGACTACACCCTAATTGAAGTGAAATACAACTAATTTCGGATTTTTAGATGACTAATTATCAATTTTGATCTGATTAAACTCGTAAAATTGCTTAACTGAGCAGTTATCTCTATTTTTCTGGACGTTGCACGTCTGAAACACGCAACCTCTCATCACAACCATCTCCAAACACATTGATGCTTCATTAAAACTTCACAAATTCACAATTACACACTCAATAAAGTGACAAACAGTCACTTAAACATGTGAATCTGTGTTAAAAGTGGCTACAACGATGCTTTGTGGAGTTTGTTGATAGACTACATACCCTAATTGAAGTGAAATACAACTAATTTCGGATTTTTAGATGACTAATTATCAATTTTGATCTGATTAAACTCGTAAAATTGCTTAACTGAGCAGTTATCTCTATTTTTCTGGACCGTTGCACGTCTGAAACACGCAACCTCTCATCACAACCATCTCCAAACACATTAATGCTTCATTAAAACTTCACAAATTCACAATTGCACACTCAATAAAGTGACAAACAGTCACTTAAACATGTGAATCTGTGTTAAAAGTGGCTACAAACGATGCTTTGTGGAGTTTGTTGATAGACTACATCCTAATTAAAGTGAAATACAACTAATTTCGGATTTTAGATGACTATTATCAATTTTGATCTGATTAAACTCGTAAAATTGCTTAACTGAGCAGTTATCTCTATTTTTCTGGCCGTTGCACGTCTGAAACACGCAACCTCTCATCACAACCATCTCCAAACACATTGATGCTTCATAAACTTCACAAATTCACAATTCCACACTCAATAAAGTGACAAACAGTCACTTAAACATGTGAATCTGTGTTAAAAGTGGCTACAAACGATGCTTTTGTGGAGTTTGTTGATAGACTACACCTAATTGAAGTGAAATACAACTAATTTCGGATTTTTAGATGACTAATTATCAATTTTGATCTGATTAAACTCGTAAAATTGCTTAACTGAGCAGTTATCTCTATTTTCTGGGACGTTGCACGTCTGAAACACGCAACCTCTCATCACAACCATCTCCAACACATGATGCTTCATTAAAACTTCACAAATTCACAATTGCACACTCAATAAAGTGACAAACAGTCACTTAAACATGTGAATCTGTGTTAAAAGTGGCTACAAACGATGCTTTGTGGAGTTTGTTGATAGACTACATCCTAATTAAAGTGAAATACAACTAATTTCGGATTTTAGATGACTAATTATCAATTTTGATCTGATTAAACTCGTAAAATTGCTTAACTGAGCAGTTATCTCTATTTTTCTGGACGTTGCACGTCTGAAACACGCAACCTCTCATCACAACCATCTCCAAACACATTAATGCTTCATTAAACTTCACAAATTCACATTGCACACTCAATAAAGTGACAAACAGTCACTTAAACATTGAATCTGTGTTAAAAGTGGCTACAAACGATGCTTTGTGGAGTTTGTTGATTGACTACACCCTAATTGAAGTGAAATACAACTAATTTCGGATTTTTAGATGACTAATTATCAATTTGATCTGATTAAACTCGTAAAATTGCTTAACTGAGCAGTTATCTCTATTTTTCTGGCCGTTGCACGTCTGAAACACGCAACCTCTCATCACAACCATCTCCAAACACATTAATGCTTCATAAACTTCACAAATTCACAACAACACACTCAATAAAGTGACAAACAGTCACTTAAACATGTGAATCTGTGTTAAAAGTGGCTACAAACGATGCTTTGTGGAGTTTGTTGATGACTACATCCTAATTAAAGTGAAATACAACTAATTTCGGATTTTAGATGACTAATTATCAATTTGATCTGATTAAACTCGTAAAATTGCTTAACTGAGCAGTTATCTCTATTTTCTGGACGTTGCACGTCTGAAACACGCAACCTCTCATCACAACCATCTCCAAACACATTAATGCTTCATTAAACTTCACAAATTCAGTTACACACGCTCAATAAAGTGACAAACAGTCACTTGAACATGTGAATCTGTGTTAAAAGTGGCTACAAACGATGCTTTGTGGAGTTTGTTGATGAGACTACATCCTAATTAAGTGAAATACAACTAATTTGGATTTTTAGATGACTAATTATCAATTTTGATCTGATTAAACTCGTAAAATTGCTTAACTGAGCAGTTATCTCTATTTTTCTG
>CP045902.1:11855654-11890385 GCA_013387185.1 Caligus rogercresseyi
AAACGGCTGCCTCATTAAGTGATGAAAGAATTTGTAGACTTGAGAGTTATAGAAAAATAAATGTACGGATATGTCGACTAGAGGGCGACCGATAGTGATTTTTGAGGCCGGTAGTTTGCAATAAGGGTTTGTTCAGAAAAAAGCCGATAGCCGATTAAATTCCCGATAGTTTTTTTTTCTTATATTTTAAACTAGAAAGGAATAAAACTATAAATGTAATTTTGTAAAACTGCTTTCGTTTGTTGAAATAAATAAATAAACTTTGGGTTCATCTTTCTATGTGTTTAAAAGCTTCTTGACTATCATGATCCCTCCCGTAAAATGGAAAAAGCTTTTTTAATCCTTTTTCAAAATGAAAGCATATTTTAAATGTAATACAATATAATAGTTTAAGCCCAGTAGTGTAATCAAAATTTTTTATAAAAATCTACACAAAATAAATCTATATGCAAATATCGGCGCCAAAATTGCCGATACGATAGTTTTCAAAATATACTATCGGCGCGATAATCGGTCGGCCCTCTAACGTCGACAACTTTTGTTATGTTTTCACAAAAGTAGTCCTTACAACGAAGTCTTTAGCTTAGACTATATCCCATAGATAATATAGAAAGTCGAAGTAACGAGTGATAGCGCTGAACTTCGGATTACTTGTTACCTCTCCCTTCTAATCTAGTTTCATTAAACTCATGTCATACAGACATCCTTATTTCAAGCTGTACCTACAGATATAACCATCTAGTATTATATGCAAAAAGTATTTTTTCACAGCCAAACACGGTTTTCAAATGTGTTTATCCACTTTTCATGTACGACCATTTGAACTTATCTTAAATCATCATTATAAGCTCTGAGAGGGATTTATCGCAACCCTATACCTTAGGATATAGAAGAAATGACCGAGGAAATACGGCAAGGTAGAATCAATAAAAATTCCCAGGAAGAAATGGACCAGATAGAAGGGAAAATGGTGAAGCCTGGAAATGGCCCAATTAATCTTTTCTCTGTCTAATAAAACTACAAAGAAGTCTTATCTATCAGTGCAACAAAATTAAATATTTTTTGCCAATATTTATTCATTTATATCAACATTCTAAGAATATTTATTTAATTACACTTAATACTTGCTACCAATGCATTGGCGCTATTTTTTCCATGAGTCGTCATTTTTTGTTTTATCTTGGTGTATTTCTTCTTAGGCCGTTTTTCCGGTCATTTCTTCGGACACTACTTTAGGATATGAATAGTGTATTTTACAAATATATATTACGCAAATTACGAACACCATATACAGAACATAGATGCATTGATAGGAGAGGAAACCCATCCTTTGCTTTCCTCATTACAATATGGCTTCATTTCTCGCTGACTCGACACATGCGTTAATATTTTACTATTATCAGTATTGTCATTCTGTAAGGACAACAAGGCACAAAAGACTTTTAAAAGAATATATTTTTAGGCTGAGTAAATATCCTACGGCATGAGATGATGATTTTCAAATATATGATGGTTAGACAGAGTTGAGCTGAGAGATAAAGGACAAGGTCAATTCCTCAAAGGATTTTGACGAGTCCTTTATAAGACATGTTTATATATATTACTTATTGATAGAACATAAATTCACTAATTTTTTTATATATTTTGTTTTGGTATTGTGACAGGCCCGCGGGATGGGCGGGCCTGAGGGGCCAGGCCCACCAGTGCTTAGTCCCACCCGCCCGCCGCGTGACTTGGGCCCGATTTTTTATGAATGTGCCAACTGTGCCCCCCATAACAACTGTAGGGCCCCACCAAAGGCTGGCTGCTGCCGGACCTGTATTGTGAGGATTAAAAATATCCTAGTCCATATTAGTCAATTGGGGCACATGTTCTGACTCTTCCTTTCGATATTCTCCTCCCGCGTAATTGGACCTCCTGATTTCCCCCCGTCTGTATAGTCCCTCATACCAATATTATAAATTATATTTATCCAGGCTGTGACATAGTGATGACTTTATGAAGTTATTTATGTTTGTGTTATAATTTTGTAATTATATTTCAGTCATCTTAACATCAATTAAGTGACAAAAAAATATATATATATATATATATCAGGCTTGTGAGCGTTCAGCTTTTTTTGCGTTCAGCGTTTAAAAAATAGCGTTTCGTTCAGCGTTCCGTTCAATGTTTTTTGCGTTCAGCGTTTCCGTTAGCGTTCCGCGTTCAAATATTTAAAAAAGGGACGATGTTTTTTAGAAATAATCTCCAGAAAAAGTGATGACGTTTTTTTTAGAAAATAATTCCGAAAAAAGTGACATTTTTTAAAGAAGAAGGACGTTTTTTAGAAAAGAATCTTTAAAAAAAGTCCACGAAATGTTGGAAAAATTGAACGCTGAACGCCAACTCTTTTTTTTGCTTTCAGTGTTCAAAAAAAAGTTGCGTTCCGTTCAGCGTTCCGTTCATTGAACGTGCATTCAGCTGAACGCCGTTCAATTTTGCGTTCCGTTCACAAGCCTGTTTTATAGCTACCACATTTTAGACACACATCTACCTCCTACAATCTAAGAAGAGAAATATTGTTTTGACAAGTCCAGTAGAAAGGAAATCATGTAAAATGGATCAGAGTATCCATTTTTAAGTATTTATTTAAAAAATAAACACCGGCCAGGAGTTCAAAAGCACCGGGACCGGGTCGTATCCTGATTATTTTTCACATAATTTGATTTTTTAATATGAATGCTTTAAGCAAATATGATACATCATAAATACTTTATATAACTATAATACATATGAATGTAAAAATACTAGAGGCATATATACACTCAGAGATTGCAAACCTCCGCCGTCACGGGTCCTTATGAGCCTTCCGATGCGATTTTTCACGACTGGGGCGGCGTCAGGGGCGGTGAGGGTTCCCTCGCCGGAATCCGAGAGAAAGCGCTCCCGGCACCCGATTTTTAGCACAGCGACATCTATTGGCAGAGTAGGCTAACTTGAAATATTTATTAGTATTTAGCTCATTTGCATCTTAAAGAAGCACTCAGAGATGCCAAAATTTAATCACTTGTTCTTTTGGCATTTCCAACAACTCCACAAAGTTTTATCCGAATCCGTTACGTACTTTTTGTTATCCTGCTGACAAACAAACCAACCAACAAGCCACCAAAACCAACGCAGTGAAAACAATACCTCCTTCGGCGAGGTAACAATACCTCCTTCGGCGGAGGTAATAAAGCAACAGAGGGAAGTCATGAGCGTTTCAAAACACTAAAAGGGTTCTAGGAATCATTGTATAAACACTTATGCATAAGGAAAATCTGATAAAGCATATTTGTGTTCGGAATATTTGATAATAGGAATTTTTACCTGACGACACTTTTGTATAAAATGCATTTTTAAAGGAAACTACTGAATTATATACTTTATATATGAACAAAAAGTACTCAAAATGGGCTCATTTACTAGTTTTATAAAATAAAACTTACCAAATGTGCTCATTAATGCTCAATAAAGCTATTTTGACTAATAAGCTGGGCCCAAAAGTCAGTAGTTTCCTTTAAAAATGCATTTTATACAAAAGTGTCGTCAGGTAAAAATTCCTATTATCAAATATTCCGAACACAATATGCTTTATCAGATTTTCCTTATGCATAAGTGTTTATACAATTATTCCTAGAACCCACTAAAAGATTGGAAATGGGCATGAGATGCCGTACATTTGTAGCATTTAGATCAATGCAATTTCTAAATTCAGCCGAGAGTATTGTATGAAGATTCATCGTAAGCTGATCATAGAGATAGAATCTATTTGTATAGAACCAATAAATGATCATTTTGCATTGAAGCCAATACTTTTGAACAGTATATTTGAACGCTAATGTTATATATGTTTGGTTGTATTGTTTTGAAGAATTTTATATTTATTTATTTTTTTGTCGTTTGATTTTTTAGTACATTTTTTAACTGTTTTGACTGATATTTACTAAAAGCTTTTATGAGGGAAAGAAGTTATTTATTTTGGTTTGCTCATATCTGTCGATAAATGGATCGCTATTAGACATAGAAAAAAGAAAGAAAACAGGGTGTCCAACTGTTAAAAAATATTTTTTTGGCTGAGTTTGTGAGAATGTCCTTTTTTCCTATTCCTATATATAGGAAGGATCCAAGTCTCTGATGATCATCCCGTTATTGACCTTCTAAAGCTTGATAAACATATGATTTATAATAAAGGAGGAAGGGATTTTGCAGATTAGGAAAAAATGTTTCAAAGGAGGATCATCCCTGCATCACTTGATTTATGGGCGAGACTACGAAAATAAACAAAAAAAGTGAGTCACGTGATCAAGATATCATGCTAACATTCAAAAACAGGTTGGGTTCAACTTCTGTATGATGATGAGTTATGATCATGAAGGACAGGATCTCTCTGCAAAAAAAATGTACAGTATTCACCGCATAATTGGGCACCTGATAATCGGGTACCTCGCTTAAATGGCATACGCCTCCCGAAACACTTCCAGTGCACGTCATTTTTACTGATAATCGGGCGCAAGCCTCTGATAACGGGACACTTTTTTCAAGTGATCTTTGATTTATACACGAAATGTGTCAGTCACTGAGTGAAATGAGGGGGGAGGGGGGAGAGAGAAGAGTAAGCATGATCTCCAAACAATGGGAGAGCTCTCTAATGAAGAACTGTTGGAAGTGGCACCTTTACCCCAAAGTGAATCTGACATTTTATTTTGTATAATAACTGGCCTAATACATTTATGTGAGGGATGCAAACAACAAAATGAAAAAAGTTGCCATGATCATGATGTTGATGCAGTCAAATGTTAATAGGGTGCATTGGATGTCAATCTTTGTCTCACAGTTGTTTTAATATTTTATTCATAATTCTTTTTTAATAGAACTGATGATGCCGTGAGTGGTGGCAAGAGCTCATCGCGAAATCGGGCACCCTGCTTAAAGGGACCGTTATTGCTACTCCCAGCCTGTCCCGATTATGCGGAGAATACTGTATTCGCTTCGCTGGAAATAAAGGAATCCTCAACATAATGAAGAATAATGCGAACTCATTGTTTCTGTAGTCAATAAAAAATTATTAGCAAATAAAGAAGATGCCATCATGGTTTCATATAGACTTTTATATGTCTGTTCAGAGGGCCAGATGAACTGGACTAGGAAAATACAGCTCAACAAGAAATTATTTAAAAAAGGCCCAGGAAGATATGACCAATGATAGAAAAAGAAAATGATGAACCATGGAAAAACGGCCGAAATGCATGGGATGGTAAGATTTTGAATAGGAATACTAAATCTCAATAGGGTGCAAAATAATTTAATTTTGCAATTGTTGTTTCCTTGTTGTTGTTGTTGTTATTAGACAAGGCAAATATTTATTGGTTCTTTCCATACCTCAGGATTTTTCTTTTCTACCTTTGGTCATTTCTTTCTGATCCTTTTTTTCAAGTGCCGTTTCTGCCATGGCCGTATTTTTGCACGTTTCTTACTAATATCAACCCAAATATATATTATATATATATATATATATATATATATATATATATATATATATATATATATTCATTACTTTATCTTAAATATATTATCGAAGTTTTTAAAGCTTTTGGAACTTTAATTGTGGTAACTTACTCAAGCCGAAACTATAATAGCCTGGTTTAAAATTTATACACGATACAACGAGGATACAATGAAAAGTAAAGAGCCTTCTTATAATATTTTTTTTGAAATCCAATTTTTGAACGGAACACAAAATTGAACGGCGTTCCGCGGAACAGAACGATGAACGGAACGAAAAAAATGTGGAACACGTGCAAGCCTGTATATATATATATATATATATATATATATATATATACAGGGGCGGAGTGGCCAGCGGGAGTACAGGGACTATTCCCGGTGGGCCGCTGGCCTCAAGAAACATAAACGGCCGTTGACAGCCTCCCAATGGCATATTGGGTACTGTATAAGGCCGGCGAGGGCATAATTGTCCCGGTGGATAAATTATTCCCACTCCGTTCCTATATATATATATAGGTATATACAGGGGTGGAGTGGCCAGCGGGAGTACAGGGACTATTCCCGGGGCCGCTGGCCTCAAGAACATAAATGGCCGTTTACAGTCTCCAACGGCCAAGCCCATACCTTGTTCTCTCTAATGAGCTAAATACCTCTCTATCAGTCGTCCCTTGCAAAGTCGCGACGGCCTGGATCCACTACACGACCACCGCGATATATATGAGAGTTGCGATGTTGATATTATTGAAATTAAGAGATTTGATATCACTTGACTTTAAAAACTATCACCATTTTCCTTGTTGCCGTACGTGCGTCTGAATACATGTACGCAGCCGGACCTTTTTTGGCTGCCATCTTGCATTTTCGAAGATTTACCAGTTTTCAACCTCAAATATCTTAAAACCCACTGAATATTTCTTAATTTTATTACCCCCACATTGTAGGCCATGCTGAAAATTACAGATTTGGGAATTTACGTGAAGAAGTTTACATAATTCAGTGAGATTAACGTGTTATAAGTTGTTGGCATGTGTTTCAATAGGTAACAGGGCAAAGATTTTGTGGGATCGAAAAACAGGAACCAAAGCTTTCAAGTTAAACGTCCTCTATTACACCATATCAACACAAATACATGTACAAAGCCATCACTAATAATGAAAAACTCAATACAATATGAAAACAATGTACAATTTGTACAATTTATCTACAGCAGCACAACTCTTCACTTCTTTCTTGGAGAACATCTCAAGTACGGTCTTCTGCTTCATCTTGGGGCCCGTCCTTTCTTGAGGACTGCCATCATTTCCTTAACATGATGAAGGAGGTACATGTTGTCAGTTCCATGCAACTCCTCAAAGTACTGAAGGACTCACTCCCTCCCTTGATGATCCTTGACTGCAGACATTATATCAGGTGGTGGTAGGGGAGTTGTCTCTGCATCTTCATCATCAGAAGAATCATCTTGGGCAGTAGTGGAAGAGACAGCCTGAGATAGGAGCTCCTCTTCGGTCAACTCGTGGGATGTCTGGAGGCCATCATGGACTGACAGGAGGAGCTGGTCGTACTCTTTGGAGATTTCTTGAAGTTTGAGGGTGGCTTGGTCGACTTCTGCAGTGGTGAACCCCTCGAAGTCAAACTCATCATCTTCATCTTGTTCCTTGGTGATGACTGGACCCAAGCCCTTAATAAAGCAGTTCCTCACTGTTGTGGTCTTCAATTTGGCCCATGTTGATACTGCTAGGTTAACAGCCATCTTGAGATCCACAGCCTTGAGGAATGTCATCAGTGGTCTTGGATCTTCTGCTGCTGCAACCTGTAAATGTTTCCCATATTTGTGTTTCAAGTCATGGATGACACCCTGGTCCATTGGCTGGATGATAGATGTTGTATTCTTTGGCAGATACTTCACGAGATCTTGCCATCATTGGTTCTCAAGGTATCTGCGGGAGGATGTGCAGGGCAGTGTCTAGAAGCAAGATGGCCTTCTCTTCCAGCTTCTTCTCCCGCAGATGTCACCGCACAGCTGGCACGAAGATCTTGAAAAACCACTCTGTCAAGATATCTGCCGTCATCCAGCCTTCTGGGAGTTTCGATACACGCAGGGATACACGCATGTTGAGATGATGGAAACATCTAGGTGATCGATACTTGCCAATCAAGAGTAGGAGAGCTTGTGTTCTCCTGTCCAGTTGGAGCACACCAGGGCTGTGATGCGTTGCTTCTCCTCTTTGAATCCTGTACTTTTGTTGGGGTCATCCTTCGTTGCCAGGGTTCTTGTAGGTAGAGCTCTGTAGTTGATCCCAGTCTCGTCAGCGTTGTAGATCTGGGCTTCAGCTAGGCATTGGTCAACGACGAACTGCTGGAACTCCATGGGATAGTTGAGGGCGCATCATGATCAGCAGACTGGAGTTCCCCATGAAGCTTGTATGAGCTGATCCCATGTCTGTGCTGGAAACGCCACAGCCAACCCTTACTAGCCTCAAAGCTTGCCTGACTTCTGTGGAGTTCGTGATGGAGTTTTCTTGGCCTGTAGCTGTATCATCGATCCAGATATGGGGGTCCCCTTGTTCTTTCTTGTACAGACCAGTTGTACAAGGCCTTGTCCAGAGCTGGATCTTGAGCTGTCCTAGTACGGTTCCTCAGTGGTCCACTGATACAGGGGCGGAGTGGGAATTTTTTTGTACCGGGACAATTTTGCCTTAGCCGGCCTTATATGTACACACTTTATACAGTCATATTTTTGTGGTCTTTAAAAATATTCTATACATATAGATTTTACGTTTTTTTATCTACTTACTCTTGTGTAAAAATGTATTATAAAATTTTATAACACTATTATGTTCTATTTTTTTAAACTGTCGTTCATTTGCAATATTGCTCTGTAACTTTTCACCAAATTAAACATAATAATTTGTAAGATGACCTCACATTTGCCACTATTTGTTTAACAAAAAGTAAAGACTTCAGGTTTGCACAATAATACTTTGTTGGATTTTTTGTCCAACCAATTCAGGTAACTGTAAACACCAGTGGGGAAGCCATCATTTGTAACCAGGATCATGCTTGAACATCTCACACATGCTTGAACATCTCTCACATGATATTTGAGTAGTGGACAGAGTCAGAAGAAATTTGTAGGCCAGACAATATCGGTGTGGAACATGTATAAGGCTTTGAGGTCGGCCACGACCCTTCACGCTGCAAGGACCGCAGCTAGGGCCATTGGACGCAGCGTGCCACATAATCCCTGTCATATTTTTTCTTTGTGATTAGTTTTTTTTTTTCAAACATTTTTTACTGTTTTTATTTATTTATTTTAGACTAGTTACAAATGTAACTAATATGCCCAATGACAAAATATACTCGATTACACACACCGCACACATTTCTTAAGACTCTCTTCTGTTCCCACTACCAGACAATGTGCAGTCAGGAGGTCCATCCCTGGTTGAAGATATTTTGACAGTGGTTCAAAAATATTCAGAAAATCTGACTGTTAGCACGTCTCAAATTTGAGGAGACACTCAATTTAGCCTTTCACTTTGGCTCTAGTTGTTGCCTTCATGGTCTGGTCTTGTTGCATAACCAGCCGTGTCAAGACCACGCCCGCACATAGGACCCTGTCTGGATTTCCAACACATAAATACCTTTTTGAGCGCCGAATCTTTGGTTCACCACCGTGTCTGGCCTATGGGATGTAACCTCCTGTGATGCTTGTCGTTGCTGATTTGCCCCCACTGTCTCATCCTTTGTATGACTCCCTAATGATGACAGCAATGCCATTAAGAAGGTTGAAAAGTGTGGTGCTCAGAATGGCATTGCCTGTGGTGTCTGCTAATATCAGATTTAACACATGTGGATAGCACCACACATGTATTTGGTTGGGGCTTCTTCTAAGAGCAGGGCAGAGAAGCCTTTGTAGGTGTCCTTCATGTTAGCCGCTCCTTTGGTGGTACATTCTACACAACAAGACACATCCAGATTGAGGGCTGTAAGTGAGTCATTTCTGCTAGTTAACAACACCATTGATTCCACATTAAATGTACTTGAAAACAGAGTTGTGGAGTCGGGTTCGCTAGTTTTTTGAATAACTAGTGAGATCAGGATCAGGAAAATACCCTTTTTAACCTTTATATTTATACCATGTTCATAGTTTGTAAGTTAATTGTAAGTTTATATATATATATAAAGATCTTTTGTATTGCGACAAAAATGAACAATGATCAATATAATTTTTGTTGTCGTTCGTCAAAAATTTGTCGTTTCGTCGTTCATCGTTGGCTAACGACGAACGATTACAAATGAATTTAAATTGCTTGGAATCACCATTTGGTTTTGATAAATACAAAAATTACTATTAATTTATGAACCGAAGGATTGAGAAGGATTCCATCATTCACTTCATAATTATCTCTCAGAGATAATATTACCAGCCAAAAAGAGAATTTAGGTACAATCAAGGATACTAAAGCTATATAATTTATTTAAATGTATATATAAATCATTAAAAAAGAAATGCAAATTTCTTGCTATATTAGCATATTCATCTGTCGGTCTATCGTATGTCCTCCATTTGCTGTAAAATCTATCATATATTGTTTTATATTTTTTGGATGGATGGTCCCCTCCACTTCTCTTCCACAGCATTTAAGCATTTAAGGTGTATTTACCGCTTCCTCCTGATAGGACTCCCGTGGCGATCAGTCGTGAGTAAGTGCCCTAACATACAGAACTGTATGGATCCCGAGAGTGCCTTGGGGACCAGACCGGTGGGAATCCGGAGTACTGTATGATCCGGTGCATCAAGGATCTATTGTAGCCAGGGAGGTTCTCCAGCTGAAAGACCGTAGGGAAATGTCGTCCAGCAAAGATATCCGGAAGTCCGTAATTGTCCGATTAACACAACAAAGTCCTGAGCTATTATTATTTCTTATGTTATTGTTCATTCCTCACGAAACCTACTTACCTTACCGTAGCTCAATGTTTATTTTACCATTATGGGTCTATTATATACTTTATATATGAACGAAAAAGTACTCAAAATGGGCTCATTTTACATTTTTATATAATAAACTTACCAATGTGCTCATTAATGCTCAATAGCTATTTTGACTGATAAGCTGGCCCAAAGTACGTATTTCCTTGAAATGCATTTATACAAAAGTGTCGTTAGAGAAAAATTCCTAGTTACAAATATCCAACACAAATATGCTTTATCAGATTTTTCCTTATGCATAAGTGTTTATACAATTTTTCCTAGAACCACTACACCATCTACAAAGCTGACGTCAAATATCAGTTTTAGTACTCCAGTCTTGTACGCAGAGGTTGGGTGAATTTTATACTTATAACGTCCATATTGCATGTTTATTGTCATTAGTAATAGTAATAAGTCATGTAACTTCATTTATTCCATGTTGCGTTTATGATTTTTTAAATATCTATAATGAAGATTGTATGATAATATAATGAAGTAATGAATGATAAATGATCTTTGATAATTAACTTGATGACAGAAAAAGAAAATTTTTTGATCCTATGAGAACTATTCATACAAACTTTCGAGTGCTAGTGGAAAAACGCTAAGAGTTAGCAGACTAAATATTGTGCATTTATTAATATTGAATTATGTATCCTGTATATCAAATCGATGGCTGGTGAGAGCGACGTCAAGCTCCGGGAAAATATCTATAGATTTATATCAACAGTATACTTTATTTCGAGTAAGACCTCTATAATGATATCGTATAGTTTTTTTACGTATGGCTAATTTTATAGTTATAAATCAAGCTTGTGAACGGAACGCAAAATTTGAACTGGGATATAAACCAAGGGGAGGAAATCTTTGAGAGAACTTATAAACAACTCTCCCACGAACTCTCAATAGATTAGTAAAGCACTTTTTTAATTTATCCCCAAGTGACAAAAATTTACACACAATTGTATGATTTTTTATTCATTCATTTTTATTACAAAATAAACAACTTATTTAGTACTTAGGTATGCAACTGTTGTTGAAATAAGTTGAGATTAAGTCTGACTACGGGATATTCATCTGGGCTGTGGACGCGGAGTCATGGATTTGCTCATTTTGATGGACTCGGGTTCGTGGACTCGATAACTTAAATATTAGACTCGAATAGGAGGGCTCGAGAGTTAAAATCTTAGGAATTGGATATGAGGACTGGACAGTATTAATTTCGTCATTGAACACAAATGACAGTCAACGAGCAAACAAAAATATTTACAAGGTTAGTCCCTATACACTTCCTAGTAACTAATTAGCATAGTTTGGTAACATTTTATACTCGCATGTCACATTGTATAGGATGTTTGATGACTATAGATGATAATTTATTATTTTGCTTCTCCTGCATATAGCAAGAAACTTTTTAAGCGCAATGATGGTCGCGAATGTCTCAACAAAGTACTCTGAGGAATGTAAGATCATTTCTTTACACATTTCCATAGGCCAAGCTTTGTTGTTGTTGCTTAAAAACAGATATTTGACGCCGCTGACCAGACAAAAAAATTACCTTACTGCAGTTGCAGTGAATATTTTGGGTTTTGTTCCTTGCATAAATTTAATGAGATTCATTATTTTCTAATGACAAAGACGATATTAACTTCAATTTATGTAGGAAAAAGTTGATTCGTGTTTAGATTATATTAAATGTGTTTTAAATTGTGAAGATGATTTAAAATATATATCTGTAAAATAAGATGCTTCATATATGTTGTTTTACATAATTTGTATTATATATTTATATATGCTTTAATCTCGTATTTGTCTTGATTTATTACACCTTAATTATGATTATATCAGGCTTGTGAGCGATCAGGAAAAAAATGCGATCCGATCAAAAATAGCGATCAGAAATTCTGTGCGATATAGCGATATAACGATCAGGATTTTTCCGATCAGCGATCCGATCAATTTATTGCGATCAACAAAAATTTACGTAAAAATTCAAGTTTTACAGTCAAACCTTATAAGTATTAATCTATATATGGCAATGGAATGAATGTTTTCCATAGCCTATGAGCTCCAAAATAACGACTTCTCCATAGGCGCCTGTCTGTATATTTTAGGACAAAATATAAGAATAATGTTCTCATAGCCTATAGCTCCAACACTCTGGCTCCACAATTGACATATGTCTGCATATTTTAAGAACAGGATGCCAGAATAAATGTTTCCCATAGCCTATGAGCTCCAAAACAATGACTTCTACATAGTCTGTATATTTTAGGACAAAAATAATCAGGAAGCACACACTGGTTTATAATTAGTATTAGTCTGTATTTGTGTTTTCTAAACAATATTAGTTGTTGGAATGGATTTTGGTCAATGTGACAGCTAGTTAAGTTTTAAGAACTGTAGGGTTGTATCAAAATCCTTATTAAAAACATTTTTTTCTTTTTTAGTATTTTATACAAATTGATCGGATCGCTATTTTTTAGTGTTTTCTTACGATCAAAAGATATAAGATCAGGACCTTTTGCGATACTCCGATCAGCGATCAATATCGCTATATCGCTATTGATCGCCGACCAGAAAAACTCCGATCAACAAGCCTGATTATAATATAAATTAATGTATCCATTACGGAAGAAAGTAGGGATGCAGTTACTCATACATCTAAGGTTTAAAATAATATTTTGCTGATCTCAATATCGAACTCGGACTCCGTTATTCAAAATAAGCGAGTCTGGTCATCGCAAGACTTTTTCCTAATATATTAGATCTGCAATTGTTTTTAATATATTAAAAATAGTTAGTTTTTTTAATGGTGACTGGCGTGTTTTTCTATTCTGTATGGAAAACTACTAATTAATCATAATTTTGTACGGGTCAGGATAAATTATATACAAGTTGGGGTTTGATCAGGGGTTCCAACCTTTTTCTTTGGCGACCCCCCTATAGAAAAATCTCCAGTCTGGCGACCCTCTTATGTAGTGAATATAGACGTTCTGTGGACCCCAGGTTGGGAACCCCTGGGTTAGATCCAGTCAACAAATTTATATCATTGGAAAGTCGGTTCGGGCTTATTTTATTATAAAAACCCTAAATAGTACTTCCATTTTTCAGAATTACACATTGTTATTTTTTTAAATATTTGAACGCTAACGGAACGCTGAACGCAAAAACATTGAACGGAACGCTATTTTTTTTTAACGCTGAACGCAAAAAAAGCTGAACGCTCACAAGCCTGGTATAGTATAACTTTATAATTTCTTTCGTACACTGGGCTTCAACAGTTTTCAATGACCAACAAAGGTGGTAAATTTCATTACTCTGAAATAAATTTAATTATCAAAGATCATTCAATCATTCATTATATGTAAATATCATTACAGTATCATTATAGATATTTAAAAAATTATAAACGCAAGAATAGGAATCAATTAAGTCACAAAACTAATTACAACTAATAATAACAAACACGTAGAAATATGGACGTTGTAAATATAAAATTCATACAACCTCTGCGTACAAGACTGCCATTGGAGTACCCATAGGCGTAGGAGACAGGGGGCAAGAGGGGCAACTTCCCCCCCAAATTCGGGTGAGAACTCAAATTCGGGCAAATTGGTTGAGGTATTCGGGCATTTAAGTTGTAGTAAAAAATATGAATTTATGAAAGTAAACCGGATTTTTAATTATAACCAAATAAATATAATATAATGAATAGTATGTAATTACTATAAAGAAAATATTAACCTACATAACTTCTGAATTCGATTATTTTTTTACCAATTTAACAGTTCTGTTAAAATTCGGGCAAATGAATGCTGCCCCCCCAAGTCAAACATCTCCCCTACGCTTATGGGAGTACCTATCCGTAGATTCGCACTAAAATCAAAGGGGGATGTAGGTCATTTTCGAATTAGTGCTTTAATAAAAAGGAGATACCAAAGTGACGTCATTGGAATATTTATTACCATTGCATGCCTTTCTATGCTCTCCGATTGTGCAATGCAGAATTTGGCTCTGTTGTTGGTGTCCCCAGATGACGTCACGGAGCTCTCTTCCTTCTTCTACTTTACTTAATATTTCATTCAGCTGACCCATTCTCACTCATACTTCTGACTTGAAAATGGCTGCCAGACGGATCACCTCTTCCTCCATCGACTGGGCTGAGTTCGCCAAGAAGATCCAGCAGCCCAAAAGGCCTCCTTCGGTGTCCTCAAGTCCAAACAGGATGCCCTCGTTCGCACCATCAATGCACTCCCCGCAGAGCTTCCCAAAATTGACTTTGCCATGTACAGAGGGAGAATTGCCGTCCCTGGTAAATAGGCCTTCATTTTAATATTATTTACAATTATTTCTTGTCAAAGGGAAAGAGCAGAATGTATTTTGTTATACAGTCCCATGATTCTGCATTAAAATTAAATTATTTGCTCGTACAATCCCATTTTTTCTTCGTTTTAATATATCATCTAAATAGAAGGCCCATGTTTCCAGCTGGAGTTCTCTTTGATACGCTGACTTATGACCATTCACAAAAAAATATAATTTATCCCCCAACACCTTAGGCATTATCTGGGCCTACTATCATCAAATAAAAGGCCTATGTTTCATGTTCAATGGAAGGTATATCTTTGGGTGTGATAGGCTGTCCTATATTAATTAACATATTTTCTTGTCAAATACCATTTCTTCTTTGTTTCATCTTCAAATGAAAGGACTATATAAATCTTGTGAAATGAACATCCTTCGAATTCCTGTGATTCTTCCATATAAATGAACATTTGATTTCATCTTGGCCACTCTCTACCTTTTCTCATTTATCAACTAATAAGAAGGCCAAAACTTTTGACGAATGGCAGGGCGATATATTTTTTTTATTGTCATGATTTTATGCTAGTGTCAATTAATTGACCGTTAAACACCTTTTTTAATATCCTCAAATAAATGAAATGTGTAAGACAAATTGATCACCACTCTGACGATAATAAGGCGTAAAAATAAGTTTGTGCCAACATTAAAACTATGATTTTACTGTTACATTTATAGAAAAATGATATATTTGTTCGTTAAGTACTTTATTCTTTTAAATATTTGCCTGAACCTTTCTGTCCTTTAAAATGTAAAGATATATCTTTAATTTATTATGATATTTCTTATTTTATTTTCAAGAAATGATAAATATTATCCTCAAACAGTATATATTTTTATATATTTCCATTACTTTATCTAGTATCAACTGTACTGATATATCATTTTTCTACTATATATTATGATTATTATACTTGAAAATAAATAAATTTACTCGTCAAAACCTTAAAAGTTTTTCCATCTTTTCCTCTAGGCATGGTGGACAACTTTGAGAAGCAATGGGGTGCTCTTAAAGTCCCCTTTCCCGCTGACAACGTGAGCTCCGGCCTTGAGGCCGAGGCCGGATCTGCCAAGAGCAAGTATGACTCCTTTGTAGCCGAGAGCAACTCCCGCAAGGTCGGGATTGAAGCTGAAAGGAAATCCTGGGAGAGCATGCTTCCCATCGAGGAGATGAACCGTGAGGAAGCCCTGGAGGCCGTTCCATGGCTCAGCATTGACGTCAAGAACCCCACTCACTTCCCCACGAGTCCAAAAAGATCGACACCATCGACCTGGATGCGCATTTCGGAAAGAAGGCGGCTTAAATAAAGCCCCGGAGTTCGACTTCTTCTTCTTCTTAAGCTCCTCCTCTCCTTAAAAGCAACAGACAAGAAATAAGAGGCTTTTATTCCACTGTTAGTACTAGTATTTAAATAGATGACATAAATCAAGAGTGCTTAATTTCTGTATTTAATTGCTTCTTACATCCCCATGGACTCATTTGTATGAAATAACTACGTTCGGCAAGTTATTATATACAAAAGTGAGTGTGATAGGTCCATAGAGATATAAATTATTATTGGATTCTTCAGAGAATACGTCATATTGCCCAATATAAACAAAACTTTCTATCTCTATGATCAGCTTACGATGACGTAGATCAAATTACTTTGTTTATATTGGACACAGAATACAGCTGAACAATGTTTCTCTGCTATTGAAGGGAATAAACTTTATATCCTTATATCTCTATGGATAAGTCGGTCAAAACTGAAGAAAAATGGCTTCTTCAAGGCTTACTCGTCAACTCTCTTAACAACATCAGGCACAGTGTTTTGATTCCTCTGTTAATAGTAGTTGAATCAAGGAGTGTTGATTATTTTGGGGCTCATTTTATAATTACCTCCTCATTGATGTATTAGTAGGATAAAGCTCTATGAAGTGTATTTGTGTTTGTGGAAGGAATATGATTGGTCGAAGGGAATATATGTATACACAGAGCTACGTATGGGATATTTGTGTTAGTAGAAGGAATGTGATTGGCCGAAGGGAGTATATGTTTATACGTAGAGCTACGTATGGGATATTTGTGTTAGTATAAGGAATATGATTGGCCGAAGGGAGTATAAGTTTATACGTAGATATACGATTGGGGTATTTGTGTTTGTAGAAGGAATATTATTGGTCAAATGGAATATATGTATACATATAGAGCTACATTTGGGATATTTGTGTTAAAGAACAAATTTGATTGACCGAAGGGAATATATGTCTATACGTAGAGCTACATTTGGGATATTTGTGTTCGCAAAAGGAATATGATGGCCGAATGGATGTTAAAAATTGACGATCTTCATATTGAATTAGAACTACTTAAAATAAGGGATACAGAAAAAGTGTTGTTGCTTTTTAAACGTGATTGGTCGAAAGAAAAAAGAGGGGATGATCGAAAAAAGCTGTTGCCACCTTGTACGCTACAAGGTATCACTTCACTTGCAACAGCTGTTGATCATCAGGTAGGAGAGAAGGCATTCATCCATTTAAAAAACTATTTGTCTCTTCTTCATGGGCCAAACTCTATGACGTCATTGTCGGGTCCTTTGAAGAGACTCTTCATATACTACATTTTAATAATCATAGAATAAAGCAATTCTTCTTACTCAGATAAATAATTTGATTTAATTATGAGGACAATAAATACACAGAACCAAGAAAATAAAGTAATAAAAACAAAACACATTATTTATTCCGCCATTATATTTTCATGGACACCAGAATACAAAAATGAGATCTTTGATAACACATTAATAAAGAAGAATATTTATTCATACACAATCAAGGTTGCTCAAAAACAAGGAATGAGCTTCAAAAAGGTTTGGAGGGACTAAGGAATTAGATGGAGGGTCCAAAAATAAGAAAACCCTTCATAAATGCTGGCAATTGCTGGTCTGATTTAATTTCTTCCATACAGTTTAATGTATCAAACTTCCATTGCCACGACATAGTTATATTAGAAAATAAAATATTTAAGTAAATTAGAGCCTGTAAAGTATGTTTTTGAGGAACAACATGGACTATTGATGGTAACCCAAATATCAAGAATGGGTAAAATAGCAACTAATGACGCATGTGGCTATTGTTTGGTAGGAAAGTAAGATTTATTTATCAAAGTTATGTCTGATGTGCAGATTATTTGCAAAACAATGGAAGGGCAAACTTTTTTCAGGGCAGACACAGAGTATTAACGGGAGGTCAAGTATCGGGGACTGGTGAATGAGTGACGTCATGTGGGTATAATCGCCTTGGTGTTCAGGAGGTTCATCCTTCAATGTGCCTTCTTGATCTTATTCGCTTTCTTTGGTGGGCACCATTGGAGGCATGAGGCGTCCACGGTGAGAAGGGGTCTCTTATACTCTGAGGACTTGAGATGCTCCTCCACGAGCTTTGGTGTGACACAGATGACGTGTTGTCCCTTCCAGTACTTGACGAGGTTGAGTGACTGGAGTGTGTTGATGATGTCATGCATGGTAATGGCCGTCATGGCGCTGAGGTCCTTGATGCTCAGAGTGCCTCGGAAGTCGCGAAGGATCTCTAGGAGTATCCATGACCAGTAGGAGCGGTAGCTCAGTTTCCCCAGGTCAGACAAGGGCTTCTCTGGACTGCCCTGGACTCCCTCGATTTTGGAGAGCTCGTAGCTGAAGGCGATGAGGAGCTTCCCGTAGCCTTTGCGCTGGTGCGGCGGAAGGGTCAATATGCAGGCCACGTTGTTGCCTGAAAGAAAGAGAGAGTAAAATAAAATAGTTGGAGATTTTACAAGATAATTGATTTCGCCATCATGACGTCAGCTACTAAATAATAATCTGATGAAGACAAGGATGACACTCGGGGAATTGTATAACAAAAGGGAACAGACTGCATTATACCCTGCTGGCATCAATGGTTTATATTCCACTAGTTCCTGATTGGGATCAAATAAAAGACTGACGATTAATAAAAAAAAACGTTTATTGATAAATAATTTAAGTCTCTCTTTGTATATAACTTTTCCTTTTCTATATGATTTAATATAGAAAATGACAATATAAGTGAGAGGTTTTTTTTGTGACTATCTTTGATACTTCAACGAATTTGGCTGCCAGGAATGGAAATCTGGAGCTTAGCCTTGGTGCTTACAAATTCACTGACTGTTTTTGGCCGTGAAAAAGAGAGGGATAGAAGGAAAGAGGGAGTGAGAGAGAGAGAAGTTTCTCTCACTTTTCTTTCTCCGTCTCTTTCTCTCTCTCTCACTCTGTCTTTCCTTCTATCCCTCTCTTTACCCCTCTCTCTTTTTCACGGCCAAAAACAGTCAGTGAATTTGTAAGCACCAAGGCTAAGCTCCAGATTTCCATTCCTAGTGATTGCTTCGCAATGAAAAGTTTTGCATCACTTCTCTTGAACTTGATTGGTGGAAAAGAAATAACTGAAGAATCATAATAGAACAAAGCGGTTGACATTATTAAACAAGGTTATTGAGTTGGTTAACTCAAATCTTCCGTTCTTTCTGTCTATCTTTCCCCCAACAATGGAGATCACACAAAGTCCCCGATATATCCCAAGCTACCAGTCGTGTCTTCTCTTACTCACCATCCGGAGACTCCTTTTCCTTTGAGAAATATCCCACTACCTGTGCACCAAAGCGATTGACCTCACAGAGTATGTAGAACAAAAAGGGCTCCACATCAAAATAGAGGGTTTTATGGTCCAAAAAGAGCTTTGCAAGTAAGCAGAGGTTCTGACAATAGAGCTTGAAGTCCTTTCCGTCCGTTTCGAATATAGAAAGAGTGCCCTTCCGATAGATTTCCTTGCCCGGTGGTTGACGGCAGGTGCATTGCGTTCCATGGTATCTAAGGATAAATTTGAAGACACATATATTTAAAAAATGAAAATAAATATGTTCATTAAAATGTCATTTGAAAACTTGTCAAAGGATGATGCAACTTATTTTAAAATATTTCTTTAAGTAATAGGAATATTTATGGTACTTTAAGCAAATGCTACCCGGCGTTGCTCGGAAATGTCCACTTAGACCTAATATTTCATTAATTGGATGGATGTATTGAGAGGGATTTCTTATAATGAGGCTTGTATTCATTTGGAACAAAAATAAGGGCGTATATGCCCAAAAATATACAGAAAAAATAAACTATCCACAAATTAAGTATCATCAAATTAAAATTATAAATAGGGTGTGTGTTGATGTTATCTCCCACTGATAAAAGTATTAACAAAAACTACCAAATAACACTAAAGATTCCATTTATTATGACTAAAGCGAAGAGTTTTAATCATAATCGGGTACGTTCTACTTTCGTACACCTCTTTTTGTTTTAGAGACTCACGATCTATATAATTTTTTGACCAAAAGAAAAAGAGGGGGGTAACCATTCAATCTATGGAGACAAATGAGTAGAAAGAAGCCATGGAAACCCCCATTCATTTCAGAATCTATAGGCCTATAAGTTTCTTTTCAATATACAAAGTTCATTTTTCTTACTCCGGGACTCTTGGGGACGAAAGAAGGATAATCATTTGTCTATATCTCTCTCTCACTCTTAGTGTTTCTTTCTTCTTCTTTCTATCGAGAGCTGTCCCCTCGCTTCTGCGTACTCATAGTTCCATACAGTAGATAAGCATTCAAACCTTTCATTAGCGTTTACTCCAGGAGATCCAGTAATGTGACCGTAAAAGACAAGTGTTTATTGCTAATTAGTTATTCTGCCAATATGTCCGCTAACACAGGTTGACTGTATTTGCGATAATTTAAAATTATTGATTCACAAAAACCCTAAGCTATTGTAGCGGATTGACCTGCTCACTAGCTGCAAGTCACATAGCAGGTTCTTAATCTTATGTACTCTTGCCTGCAGCTATATAACCATAAGGCAAGAGACTATTAAACACACTCTTACACAACAACTTCTCCTCCTTCGCACTACACCATTGTGTTAATTTCTCTTACCTATATGTCTTTTCAAACTTCATATACTTGAGGCAGTATTGGCATACCCAGAGCTTGGGCTGTTTTCCGTACTCCTCCGGGTATGGAGAGAAGTACCAGGTGTCGATCTCGTATTTACCAAACTGAATGCGATCAATGTACTGACTTTAGTGAGGGCCTCGTGCTCCTTCTCGAGAGCCGCTGTTGTAGGATCCATTTCCGCGTAGGTCTTCTGTACGTGATTGATCTCATCGTGCTTCCGCTTCTGGTTACGAGTGATCTTTCGCTCATTTCCCTCAAGACTCTCCTGATTGATCTGGAACAAATAGAGATATATTGACAATGAATAACCGAACATATCCGTTTGTTCCAAGGACCAATGAAAATCAATGACCGTCGTCCATATTGCTGACTACTCCCTTGATGTCACAAGGCGGAAGAAACACATATACCATTATGCTTCTTCTCGCAACCGCCATCAAAATCAAATATTGCTATTTTTGAACTGTCACAAATAGTAATAAGATATCTGACTTTTCATTATCTATGACAACATGAAAGAAGCATATTCGTATAATAAAATGTTATCCTTTATCGATGAAACGCCATTCAAAATCACCGGGAGGCCACAAGTAACATCTCTTGGAAAAAGGAGACGTACCTTTAGTTTTAATATGCCTTCATATAAACAAATATTAAGTCCCCCAATATGAATATTAAAAAATTCAACTTCAAGGAGTATAAAAGTTGAAATTTTCAATGTCTATAATCATTATTGATTTACTATTCTTCTTAAGAGACAATAGTAAGCTCATTATAAGCTATTAAATATATATAGGTATACGACTTCCAATCATCTTGCAAGTATTAAAATATACTTATTTTTATTCACAACGATGTAAATTTAGTGATTATACACTTATAAGTGGATTATATAATATATATATGGCTAACAATTTGATGTTCTAAATTTAGTATTAAATAACTTCAATGTCAAGAAGTTAATGTGCCCATCATCCGTTCTCAATAGCATTATTGAACTACTTTAGCGGATGGGAGAGGAACAACATGGCTTGAGATCAAGTGTTTATGTCAACGGAAGCAACAAGTATTTTTTTAGCAGCACGAAAGTATTCGTGGTCTGAGCATTAAATAAGAATAACAAAGAATGATCCCTGAAGGAAGAAGATGGATAATCCTCGGATAAATATAAATCGGGATCAAAGCAATGTTGATCAAGTAAAGCTTTCATTACCGAGGGGCATTTTACGTAAATAATTATTATCTTAAGTATATAATTTTTTTATTTTATATATGATTTTCAATAGAAAATGACAAATAATATAACAAAAAAGATTTACTTGAGTCAATCAAATATTTTTGTTAGTTTTTAAGTAAATCATGGGGGAAAAATAAAGGTATATACATTAAGGCAGACTATTTATTTACTGAGCCGATATCCACCAAAAATGATAGGTTTTGTAGATGCATCTTTTGTCATTGATCCAGATCTATTTATACCCGGATTGACCCTCTAACTTCCAGGGAGAAGAAGAGTACTTGATGATACCAGGGAATTAAATCACCAAACACTTTTATTCAGGGCTCTCAAGTCTCACGCATTTGACGTGTGATACACGCATTCCCAACCGCTCACACGCCACACATCGTATTTCTCACGCATTTAAACTATCACGGTTCGTTCGTTGACAAAATATTAATTATTTTAAATTGTTGGTATTTCTATTTGAAAAAATCCATGATAAAATCACTTTTATCCAGAATGACTCTAAGTAATTTCAATTACATTTTTGTTTATAAAAAACGGCTTCACTTTTTTTATGTATTGACATAAGAAACATTGAACTTCTTTTTATAAAAAACGCCCACACTTTTCGCACATAAATTATCTTTTAAAGTTTTCTTTAAGAAAAAATATAAATAAAATGGACGACCAGCCTAAAAAAATTACGTTTGTCCGTTCAATTTTATTTTGTTTTTAAAAGAAACCTAAAGGACTCAAAGCAAGCCATAAACACATACAATAAACAATACATACAGTAAAATGCTCACAAAAGTTTAACTTCAAGTCAATGAATCTTTTAGTTTGAATGAATTTATGCGTCATTTGTCAGACATCCATCCTTGTTTCAAGCAAATCCCCGCTGCCAGCGATAAAATCTCACTCTGAACTCAGTTTAAAATTTGAGAGCCCTGTATTGTTTCTTAAAAAGCACCTCCAACGCTTCTTGGAAGCAATAACTACACTTAATACGGCGCCCAAACATTTTGCAAGCATTCAATATTTTTTCTAACTCATGGTTGAGGGTTTGACAAATTAATTGAGTAATTTTTCCCCCAATTAATCAATTACATCAATTGAATCTATTCTTTACCTCTGAGTCATTTGAGCTACGGATCCGACTTCTGGGCACCCATTCATCCAGCCGTCGATTGAAGCCTTCGTAGTGGACGTAGTATTCATTGGCCTCCAGGCTCTCATTATAGCGCCGCTGAATGACCTCCGCCGCATACCAAGAGCCATCCGATCGACGGACCTTGACATAAGGAATATTGACATTTATTATTATTTAGTTATGACGTCATTGGGTCACATGACTTGCTCCAACAGTATAGAATTGAGCACTTAATAAGAATGACGTAGTTTGAGCTTACGTTTAAATTGGCGCCGATTTCTAGTAGGGGTTCCTCGGTGTTTTTGAGATTTTCCTTGTCCAGGCTGGAGGAAACAGGATTTCCTTTCTCGGATTTGTCTACTGGGTCCTTGCTTTTCATATTTTTGGCCTTCCTTCACAATCAACTTCTGTCTTAAAGTTACTTCGCAGTAGATTTGCTATCATGTGAAACAATAATAACAAAGGATTGGAAATTTATTTATTTACATTATGAAAAAGGAAAGAAAAACAGGGAAGGGTAATTTCAAGCGGACACTATTATGAGACAAGTGAGTTATATTAACCTACTTATAGAATAAGTAGAAACAAACACATCTTTTATGTATAAAATTACAAAAAAATACAACAGATAACAAAATAAATATGGCATCATTGTGCAATATCTATAGAGAAATAGTAAAGTGTCTAATATTATAAGCCAAATTATTTTGAACAAGCATTAAAATTAGTGATAGATTGAGTTTGATTGAATGAACGATCCACCCGTGGAATATATTATGAATAAGTCCTTGAATCCATCATTTTGTTAGTCCCATAGTGTATAACCTTTAAAAAGGCTTTATATACGCATAAGATAACATAATGCATCATCACTCCATCGCGGTATTTAACCCTTTATGAAACCCAAAGCAAAGTTTGACGTTTGTATTGAAGGGCGCGCAGACCGAATGTGCAAATGCTTTAACAACGACCAATGAAAGGGCTTCATTAGATAATAAAGGGCTGCTATTTTTTTGTTCGTTTCTCTCTCTCTCTTTCTTTCTTTGTATGTCTTCTGCCTCTGTAATATAATTGTGAAAGCTTAGAAAACTTGCCTCAAATTATAAGTAGTAGAGCAAGGAATCGAGTGTTTTTGAGGTCTTCCAGGATACCCCCAACACAGACGTTATAGACGTAAACGTTCAGAGGGTTGACTTCGATGAGCGGACATGCCCGAAGGAGAATGATGAGCGGTAGCCAAGATCCGAGACTCACCCTGGACGAGAGGCTCAAGATCCTCTACCCCATGGTCAATGAGCACGAAACCTCACTGCCTCGATCATGGTCCTCCAAGGACAAATACAACTTCACGGGTCTCTCACAAAACAACCTACGCGTTCACTACAAGGGACACGGGAAAAATCATAAGGCAAATATACCCAACCCACTAACTCAGTCATTCATTCAGATTCATAGCATCAAAATACTGCGTTACAAAAAAACAACCTTCTACAACATCGCAAAATATCTACCAATCCTTCAAATGAACTCAGAACTCAACCAATAAGTTCATCTTTGCAGTGAACATTTAAATATATATATTTAAAAAAATATTTCTTCTTTCGCAGAAATATATTTTAATTAAATCGTTATGTGATATCTTGTAAGCACAGAGATGCGACATGTCCTTTGTGTCTTTTAAACATACAAATAAGACATCTTTGGATCTTGTTTGACCTAAGATTATTTATTAAAAAAATATAGTTTTTTTTCACAGAAATATAATTAAAATACATTTAGCTGCTTTTTGTAGCGTATCATATATTCAGATATTAAAGTTATTCCGCTCTTGCCTTTCAAACATACTGCATCTTTGAAGCGTTAGATATCCTTGGACAACCAAGAAACCCCCTTGAGACTCACAACGAGTTCGTAAAACTACTGTAAAGGACATAGATTTATTGAAAATATTTATTTTGCAATCTTCTTTTTTTTTGCGCAGAAATATATTTTTTATTAATAAGTGATATCTTGTGTACTATCATGTAATTAAGTATTATTATGTTATAAACATGAAGATAAGACATCTTATATTTGCTATCAAATATCTTGTAAGAGTTCCATAACTTAGCCTAGAGTCTATTAAGGCATTGTAAATAATATATGCTGTATAAGAAGAATATTAAAACAAAAACAAAAAAAAATTAAACATCAAAAAGTTCCCTTAATCAAAATTTAGTAATATTTTAATAATATATATATTTATAAAATACGGATGATAAGTTTGTAAAACTTATTGCAAGGATTTTAGACAAAATAAAAGCATTCGCTTCCAACTAACACATTTGTATCATCTCACAGAAATTATAATTAAATGGATATCTAATATATTGTCTTGCATCTTTGGACCTTTATTAATGTTCTATGCAGTAGATAAGGCAATAACTCAACCCATAAGTCCGTAAAACAATTGTAATGTTGTAATCAGTTATGATATAGTTTTTTTTAAATGCTTCTTACTGTCCCACCAATTTTCATCAGAGACTTCTTTTTATATAAAATCCTTTAAAGACATTTATGTTCAAACTATGTTTTTAAAAAGAAATATTTTTTATGATTTATATTTTTCATATCCAAACATTGTTTTAAATCGGTTTTAAGCCTCTTAAAACATGTGTTTGAAACCATTTGGTTTAAATGAGAATATTCCTAGTTAAGTAAAAAAGAGTTATCCGTTAATCAATTATGTGGATGTATCAAAAGTTCCTTTCCCAAACATGCTTTTTAAATGGTGGACATGTTTCCAAAGTCCTGATTCGTTCATGACTAGACCGATAAATTAGAGAAAAACTCTTTGTGGTTATATATATATATATATATTCAACCTGTCTTTAGCGGTCACGCAAGGGAACCTAAAAATTGACCGTTAAAGACTATACATAGAAGTTTTTAGTATCAAAAAATTATATTGCATGGAGAATTGGGTTTAAGCTTATATTGTTTAGGTAGTAAATATATTTTCATTCAAATAAATCTTGCCATGTTGTGATTTTACTTTCATAAAATATATTCATATATAAATAAATGAGCAATAGCTCAGCCATAAACAATTAAATGCATAAAGTTATAGATATCTCTACTGTGTTAATCTATTTTGAATTGGTATTTTCCCTTCTTCCGGCATCCCTCAGAGACGTGGCCTAGCAGTACTTGGCTGTCATGTTCTAGTTTGAGAAAAACCTCTATAGATCCATCTCAAGAAAAAATAAGTTTATTCCTCACCATAAATGAAACAAGAATAACAATTTGGCATAGAACTACTCAGAAGTAAGAGAAATGAGAATAATGATCTCAAATCATGATAATGTATAATTCTTCAAAGTGGGAATCCAAAATATGGAATGATAGCCAAGCATTGTATATAAATATAATTTTTCTTTGTGATACGTTTGTGTGGCTGTTATAAGGGAAATGCCCGCTACAAAGAAGTGACCGTCCACAGAGGTTATGCTCTATATATGTAACATATATTACTTGCTCATGACTATTTTTTTGTTTAATGAAAAGGGGTCTCAAATTTCGCAGAAATATGTTTTAATTTCAAGGATTCAAAAAGATAATCCGATACTTTTGAAAAAATAAATAAATTTTCTGATTGTATCCATTCTGAGTTTAAAATTGTCTTAGAGCATCTCAATAATTTATATATATATATATATATATATATGTTCACTACTTAAAACATATTTACTTAATTGTAATCCTGAATTCAAAAACCTTTGTCACTCATTTGAATCCTGATAATTTATTATTATTATTACTATTATAAGTCCCATTTCTATAGCTTTGTGCAAAAATAGTAAAATAAATTAAGTGTCTTGATTTAAAAAAAAATGTAATCTATATATAATTTTATTTTGAGAGTTTGTTTATTTATATTGATTGATTTATTAGGATAACTCTCAAAAAACACAGCTAATTATAGACACTAAGTGGGATTCTGACACTATCAATCCCTAAGTCTGTTTTTAATTACTTTGAATAGAATTTTTAAATGCATTCAAACTCAATTCACCAGTACTTGGATTATTTGTTGATTTAAATCAAGAAAAACCTCGTTCTAAGATTAAACAGAATTTTAATAATTGAATCACATTATTTCATAGTGTTATTTATTTGAATACATATCAAATAAAGCATGTATAGATAATACTGCGTTTAAGTTTTTATCATCAAGAGAACCTACGCATTATTTTTTTTGTACAATACCCAAGCATTCATGAAAAACGTTTCTCAAATATACAATTATCTTGGCTATAATTCAACACTTGCTTGCATTTTCTTCTTTTTTAATTACCTTATTATATAGAGCATTCCTATCTATTTCATTGTCTCTTCTATTTTAAAGAAATAAAATTATATCTTCACAACTTTTTTATGGAATTATTTTTTCACTATTTTTGGATGGTTAAAGACTTGTTATTGGTTCATTATTATGATATGTTGATGCATTTATTGCGCACCAAGTGAATATTTTTCCTCTCTTCTTTGTTGACTAGAGTCAATTAGGTCAATTCGAGAGCTTGAATGTAGAGAGTAGACTAAGGGAGGAAAGATAGGATGGCTAGGAATAACAAAAAAAAGTTAGCCTCGCGAACTCACCCATAAATAGTGATGTGTCGGTCCTTATCAAGGACCGAGGACTGCAGTCCGATTCAGTCCAGTCCTTTTTGTCGGTCCTTAGAAATGCTCTTAATGCTATGAAAACAAAAAAAAATCCTTTATATGAGGAAAGTAACATCTTCAATGAGCTGATGACAGTTAAAACATATTTTACTTATGTTATTAAAAAGTATTAAATATTGGTTATTATTTCAACAATAAATGTTCAATGTTTATGACAATACTTAAAATTAGCCTATAGTGGAAGGGTTGTGAATGAATTATTTTTACAGAAACATTTAATGAGTAATGACCGACGATGAGTATACTGAAAAGCCTATATTATGATAAGAAATATTTCCAAATTGTCTAATATAAATATTATTAACCCCTTTTGTTGCTATTGAATTAACGCCCAGTATAATATAATATATACGTATAATATTAGCAGTTGGAACGTATTAAATAAATACTCTTTCAACATTTATGAAAAAATAAAAGACTGATAAGAGACAATCTCAAGGACCGACGGTCCTAAGACTGGACCGGACCGAATAAATTGGGACCGACACAACACTACCCATAAACATGATTCTTTATACTACACTTTTCTTTCTTTTTCTACGTTCAAATGTTCGTGTTCACTCTTTTATCTACAGCCATCCATCCACTTTCAAATTGTGCAATCATATAACGGTAAATAGTATGTACCGATCTATGGAAATGGTGTACTCTGGTCTCTTCCCTCACATCTGAACCGATTTAAAAGAAATAATAGTTCGTTTGATAACTGGAGGAAATGAAATGAATGTTTGGATTAAATTAATAAACAAAATTGTGAAGGAGTATATTTTTATTTATAAATATATTTATTCACTAAATATGCTCCTATAGAGAATATAGAGTATGGGCGTCACGACTGGTAGCGCTGAAATTCGTACTAGTGGACATTGTACATTGTTGGAGGAAAGACAATGACAGAAAGAACTACAAAAGAGAGAGTGAAGCTTCATGTATCCAATGTATTTTTGTCTCCCATTAAATAGGGAGTGCCTTCATGTTGCATATATATCACTATTTCATTATACAAATATGAAGTTTCTAACGTTTTATCTGTCGCTTTTTTTACCCAACGAAAGTGAACTAATAAAAATATCCCCGAATTTCAACACCCCCATAGATTGCTTCAATAGTCAATATTCTCTATATATGCTCTTTTGGAGCCCATAATATAATGTTAATGATAAGAAGCCTCATAATGACCTCAACATAGTTTTAGTTCTGAATTAAAATTAGTGTTTTTTTTAATCTTTCACATTCATTCATATTGCATTTAATGTTTATTACTTATGTTTCTAATGGATTAAGTACTCACTTATAAAATGATTAATTATGAGTCCTATAGAGCTTTACAAATAACTCAAATCAATGTATTTCAATCGTAGTTTAGTCATTATCTCATAATTAATGTTTATATGATTTGTATTCGTAAAAACTCTTATCACAGTTACACCAATGTCATCCCTAATTTCATAGTTCCCAATGGAGTCCATGGGTTTGATCATCATTAATAATTTCTCATTTCTTCCAAAGTTTTAAAAACTTGAAACAACTGAAGGGCCGAAAAATAGTCATTTATTTTCTATTTTTTAGGATTCAAATTTTCTGTTCGTGCAACTCAGATAATAATGAGGAATTTAAATACTATTGTTGTTAAAATAACAAAAATGAATGATGAAGTAATGTATTTTATTAATATGAAATAATAATGCTGTATTTTTTAAATTTTGAGTCTTTGTGCTTTCAAATATTTTTAATGTCAAGACTCAGCAAAGATTTAGGGATTCTTAGTATGTGTTTGAATGTAGTTTTTGCTCTCTTTTTATAGGATGCAAGTTCCGTTCGTGCCACTCAAAGCATTCCCGCCTCCTGCGGCATCTACTATTTTGAAGTAAAGATCGTTTCCAAGGGCAGAGACGGCTACATGGGCGTGGGTCTCAGCGCCCAAGGTGTCAATCTCAACCGCCTCCCCGGCTGGGACAAAAACTCCTACGGCTACCACGGGGATGACGGCCACAGCTTCTGCAGCTCAGGCACGGGCCAGTCCTACGGCCCCACTTTCACCACGGGCGACGTCATTGGCTGTGGAGTCAATCTCCTTGAGGGCTCCTGCTTCTACACAAAGAATGGCCATCACCTCGGAATCGCCTTCAACAACATACCACCCAACCTCTACCCCACGGTAGGTTTACAAACCCCCGGGGAAATCGTGGACACCAACTTCGGACAAGAGCCATTCCTATTCGACATCGAAGGGGAAATGTACGAGACACGGAGTCGCCTACATAGACTCATCGGAGACTTCCCCGTGCCTGGAAAGCACGGGGAGTGGCAAGGGATCCTCCAAAAGATGGTCTCCAGCTACTTGGTCCACCATGGCTACTGTGCCACGGGGGAGGCCTTCCTACGCGGCACAGGAGAGGTCATCAGCGAGGATTTGTCCAGTGTCAAGAACCGACAGGCAGTGCGAAAGCTCATTCTCTCTGGACGCCTCGGAGAAGCCATTCGGCTTACGGAAAAGCTATATCCAGGCTTACTAGAGAGTCGTCCGTCCCTTAAGTTTGTGTTGAAAGTGAGACATTTTATCGAATTAGTTGGCGGGGTCGAGGAGGACTCGAATGGTGGAGGAGGAAGTAACAATAGTTCCTCCAATGGTGGAGGCACGGATATTATCCTACGCATGGAAGTAGATCCCCCAAGCCTGGCATCGAACCCCATACGTATTGAGCGTCTTATACATTTTGGCCGCTGTCTTCAAAGCATGTTGGGCGAGTTGGAGGCATCTACTGGGAAGAACGAAGAGCACTCTAAGATGCTCTCTGATGCCTTTTCACTTCTGGCCTATGCTGACCCCTGGGAGAGCCCAGTTGGCTGGCAACTTGACCCGTCGCAGAGGGAAGGAATATGCACACAGCTCAACTCTGCCATTTTGGAATCCAAGTCCCTGCCAGGGAAGCCGCCACTGGAAAACTGCTTGGGCATATTAAGAAATTAGTTAGGGTCATGGCGGATAATGACCTGGGGACGTGTGCCTTTGCAGATGTGGATGATTTCTTAAAGTGACGCAACTATAATACGAAGAAATGAATGTTTAAAAATATAATAAGTTTAATTAGAACTAAGTAAGTTCATATATATATATTTGCGACCATTACATGTTATATACATGTTTATTTAATAAACAATGCAGTTGAGATGGAGATCCAGTAGAATCGTTGACTTTCCTTGTAGAGATTACGATCCTTATCTCTTCTAGAAGAGATGACGACTCAAATATGAGGTAATGTTTTACGATGTTGTAGAAACTATTTTTTTCATTTACGATTTCTATTCTATAATTTGGTGTAAATGCTATGCAATGTTTTAATAACATGTATTAATATCACCCGTCTACATATATAGTAATAATTTGATACTCATCTGAGAAGAAATCAGACATTATAAAGATAGTTTGAATAACATCGTCATACCATCTCCACATTTAAGTCGCCATCCCTCCTATAAGGTTAACACTCCTGATCTCTTCTAGCAGAGTCGATGATTCTTTTGTTATAGATCACGATCGTAGTCACTCCTAGGAGAGGATACGATCGTGATCTCTACCGGGAAAGTCAACGACTCTACTGGATTTTCATCTCTACTATGACATATATATATTATATATATATATATATATAGTATATAAATATATGATAACGAAGACAAATCCAATGCAAACACTTAATACTCTTGAAAATGAACATCTCAACTCACTTTGCAACTGATTTATCATTACATATAAAATCACGAAGTCACAAAACAATGCAATGAAATGTACACTTAGGTGGTATATACCTATATATATTTCGTTCTTAAAAGAAACATATCTCATTATAAACTTACCTTTTAACAACTATACTTTTAACGAAAATCATGTCACAATTGTACTTTTTAGCATAGCTATAACATTTAAGCTTGCCTCTTATTAATAAATACTCATTAAGAAAGAAGATGGGTTAAAATGCAAAGTTGTAGATGAAAATATATCCGTTGAGTTTTTTAAATAGTTTTCTTTGTGAAAATGATCATTTTTAGTTAGGATATGATACATTATGATGGTTCAGTTTTGTTATTTCTTGTCGTCCAAGTCCCTATTATATATATATATATATCAGACTTGTTTGACGTTCGCGAAAAATTGTCGTTCGATTCGTTGTTCGCCAAAAGTTATCGTTCCTCGTTAATTTTAAATTGAATCGTTTGTCGTTCGCCATTCTGAAAAAAATTGACGATGTTTTTTTAGAAATAAATTTCTGAAAAAAAGTGATGACGGTTTTTTAGAAAGGAATTTGTCCCATGAAAATTAAAAATCTTTGTTTTTTTTTTTGGCGCCAAAAACGAACGACGAACGATAAGAATTTTCCTTGTCGTTCATCGTTCGCGAACGACAACAAATGAACGATAAATCAACAAGTCTGATATATATATATATATCAAAGCATGCTTAGGATTTCTTTGTATACTCTTCTATTGTATGCAAGGGACGAAACCTCGTGTTTGAGCTACCATTTTAACTATTTTTGGAATAGTTTAAAAAACGACTGATACATGAATATTGATTATTATTTTTGTTTGTTTTGGGTATCCAGTTATATATTATTATTACTATATTTGTTATAGGTCGTTGACTGGAGTAACTAATTCTAGGGATCGGAAGGAGGTGTGTGCTCGAAGGACTTTTTATCAAATCGGAGCTCTCATCCTCCCCCATAGACTTTTGCCATGAAAATAATATCTTTGGTAGAAAAATGTGATATTATTATCCTTTCAATTTTCTTTATCTGTTTTTTTCCTTTCTTCTTCTTTTTGTAAACCAAAATATCTTAAAATTTGATTAATAAAATAACAATGTTCTCAGTGCTGAAAGAATGATTTATTTTGTCTTCATTTTGGAGGGGGGGGGGGGAGTATTTAAGGATATGTTTAGAAAAACTGACTACTGTAGCATAATATTGGCTATTAGTGTGAATATTCTTTATTATAACATTTAAATCTATTTTTTATATTCTTACCCCCAAGGGTATATGATATCAGGAACATCTTAATGTCATACAACTGAAATCTTATCCACCAAGGAACGCTAGACCCCTTGAAACGAGGCCTCTCCATAACATAGTTTAAGGGAATTATTGAATCTTATTCCAGGAACGCTCCCTTTCAGAGGCCTCCAAACATAGGTTTATAGAAATTATTTCGATCAGGGCCAATTTTGACATACATAATACCAGACTTGTTGATTTGTCGTTCATTTGTAATCGTTCGCGAACGATGAACGACCAAAAAAATTGACGAACGACAAAATTAAATTCCTATCAGTCATCGTTCGTTTTTTGGTGCCAAAAAAATTTTTTTCTTTTCATGGGAAAAATTTTCCTTTCCAAAAAATGTCATCACTTTTTCAGAATGCCGAGAAATAATTTCCTTTCGAAAAAAAAACGTCGTCATTTTTTTCCAGAATGACGAACGACAATCTTAAAACGAAGATAACTTTTGGTGAACGACAATTTTTCGCGAACGTCAACAAGTCTGATAAATACTTATTACATGATGACATAAATATAGTTGTTTCCAGTGACCAGTGTGATAGTACTTGTTTTTTTATTAATAGATAGTTAATTATGGAAGTGATAACATCACTGAATGACTAGCTATATTTAATCCTCTTTGTCTATCCTCAGATTATTAGATTTCTTGCTATCTAGTGACTTAAAGCAGATTACACTCTTACAAGGGCGCTCGTTATTATTCGATATTATAACAGCCTTAAGAATATAGAACTTGAAGTATAATTATAGGCATCCAATGATTTTATGTTATATAAAAAATGTATTTTATAAAAACAGAGCTGGGATTCGGTACCGCCAATTCGGTATTCGGTAGATTTTACTATATAACAGGGCGTATACGTATAATCCGGACTAATTAAAACAAATTTTTGATAACTTATTTATTTATCAAATTTTTCAACAATTTTTTTGTTAAATGTAAGGCACACATATTAGATATTTATTTTTCAGTATAGCCCCCATCAGCGGCGACGACCATCTCGAGGCGGTGCCTGAAGCGGCCGCAGGCCTTGGCGACGACGTCCTTCTTCATATTGGCGAACTCCTCCACGATGGCGGCCCTGAGGGAGTCGAGAGTGGTTGTGAACATGCTTGTTGATCTTGTTCTCGACCATGCCCCAGAAGAAATAGTCGAGGGGGTTGCAGTCAGGAAGCTGGGGGGCCACAAGTCCGGGCTCCAGTGGTAGGGGAGGTTCTCCAACAGCCACGCCTGGTCTCCCTCGACTTGTGAGCTGGAGCCGAGTCCTGTTGGAAGACATAGGGCCTCCCATTCGCCACCAGGTCAATCAAGGCTTCACGACAGCCCATCTCGGCGGCCAACTTGGCGTAGACTTGTTGCCGTCCTCGTTGACCTTCCTCTTCACCTCGGGTGACAAACTCGTCGGTCCTGGTGGCCCCCAGGGACCGAGAACGCTTTTTGCGATGAGCATCATTCTTTTTGAAAGAGTTCCAAGCCTTCCACTGGTCGTAGAAGGTCGACTTGGGGTGTTGAGAACTCTATACACCTCCTTTGGACTCCTCCGGCACGGAAGGAAGCGAACATCGCATGCCATTTAGTCCTCTTCCATGGCTAAATGTTTGACTGATTTTCAATCTGTTTTTTTTTTGGCAGATAGATAGATGTACGCAGTAACGTACATATGTGCGTTGCAATATCTCAAAAAACAAAGACACATAACCGATCAA
>CP045902.1:11890485-11904165 GCA_013387185.1 Caligus rogercresseyi
TAACTACAAAAGACATAATTGATTTTTCAAAAATAATATACAATGAATAAGGTTTTAGAATTGCAAACAAAAGACTTAGAAAAACAAGAAGCAGTTTAAGTAAAAGATTTGAAAATTCTAAAAACCATACCTGGGACAAGGAAGATCACCCGTTTACACCAATTGACGATAAAAAAAAAAATTGGTTGTAACGAGTACATGTATCAAGATAGCTTACGATTATATAATTTGAAATTATGACAAAAATAAATAAATTCGTACAAACATTGACATTTGTTCATTTTAATTATTAAGTATCTTTTATAAAGTGAGTTATCTCTATTGGGGTTGAAGTTTTAACAGGCTAGAAGAATTACTTTTTACTCTAGGTAGTGTTCACAGGGGTTGAGATCTGGCGAATTCGGGGGCAAAGGCGGTCCGGTCCTGGTGGACCACTTGGTTCAAGCCAGGAGCTCCCCGGCGGAGTCAGAGCTGCAGAGGACGGCCACGTTGCTCCGTATCTCCTTGACGCGAGCGGGACCACAGCCAAAGGGCATCAGAGTCCCGTGCGGTGTTGAGGACTTCCACTTCCACCCCGATGCAGAAGCTGTGCGTCCCGGGTGGCTCGTGGCGGGAGGGAGGGGACCTCGGACGGAAGAGAGAAAGGGAAGCGTGAGAGGGGGAGCTCCCGGGAGTCGAAGCTAGCTCACGAGTCCCTCGGAATAAGAGGGATAGACTTCCTTCCTCCACATGGCCGCTGTAGTGAGCACCGCTCTCACAAAGCACCTCTACATGAGAAGAACCGGAGTAACCAAGAACCCACGCTCGGAGACACGGTAGAGGGTGAGACATCCGGGGACACAGCACTTCTTCCCATGACGGACGGACGGACGAACAATCTTCTGGGAACGTTTTCACCGTAGCAGTGCAGCTGTTGTGCCTCCTCTTTACCCGCCCTCGCCGCCTTGCCATGCTAGAGGAACTGCTCTGCAAGAGGTCTCATGATTCGTTTGAGAGCCTTGACGTCCTTAGCTTACTTTCTTGTCCTCGAAGACTATTGACTATTAATGCCGCTTTAATAAAGTAGCGAATCTACAAAAAAAAAAGAGGTTGTCAAAAGGGGGACTACTGCCTACTCTATTTGTATATTAGAAAACGTACATTAACTATGAACAACGTAATATGATTGAGCACTCTTCCTGCAGCTAAGATGTGCTTGACTGATGTTCTTTCCTTGAACGTAGAATCTAGTCACGGAGGGTCCCTCCGCTGCTCCAGCTCACTCACTATTCTCAGGCCAAGGAAGATCGAAAACACTATTGATCGTGAACTTGGTAAACTTCCATTTACATCATGCCATGCCTGAGAGACTTCTTTTCGTGATTGACGAGTCCAAGAGAAGTGTAGGAGAGGAGGAGGCTTCATGAGTGGAGTCTCCGGAGTCAGTCATCCGAGACAGATCCGGAAGAGGGGGGATGGAGGGAGATATTTGAAGACGAATGAGTAGGAATAGGTCATGAAGAACCTCCTCTTATCACGATCCAGGTGCCCAAAGATTCCAATTCGATGTGTAAAGTCACTATTCACTATTTCTGGATCCCGAGACTCTTCAGGATGGGAGGAAGTTAATTATATAGTTCTCTCTCTCTGTGTCTTTCTCTATCTGTGTGTCTATATCGATATAAGGAGGAATTAAATATTCCATTGACGTCATCATAATACAAAAAATAATGATGATGACAAGGCAATCTAAAAGATCTACTCAATTTCCAAAATGAATCCTTAATTTCTCGGCTTAAACAAAAAACACATCTCTGAATTTTGATATTTTGTAGAAAAAAGTCTCTTCTATCAACTCAAGGCCTCAGTTTTTTGTCCAAAACAAAGAGGAAATCAGGAGAGCCGATTGGCTATAAAAAAGTGGCATCAAGGCAAAAAACAAAAGTTTAATTTCATTACCATAGAGCTTTCAAATGCTCAAAATGGGCAATTCTAGTATAAGATATAAACAAAAAATATGCTCAATTTATTAAGTTTTTTCAAAAACTCCATAAGGAACTCGAAAATTTCCAATAAAAAATAAGACCGGGATTTTGGCCGGGAAAAAGCCCAAATTTAAGAGGCATGTAACTTTGCTCAAACATCAAATTTCGAACTGAAATTTAAAACATAATGAAAAAGACTTAATCATTCTATGGTGTAAATTCATTGGAATCCATGAACCCAACATTTCATTGAAGTAAATTTTTTTGGAATGACCCATATATATATATGACCTCCAGGAGAAACCAATTTTTAGATCTTGTAACATCGTCCCAGCTTTTGGTTCATTTTTAATGCTGAAAACGACTATCTTATTTAAAAATCTCTAGCATTGTAAAAATCGGACGTCACTGGGGTTGAATGTGGCGCTCACTTCCGGTTTCTGGATCTAAAGAGATTTATCGGCAAAAACGACCATGTACAGTATTCTGCGCCACAATGATGCATTATTATCATCACGGTTACATCTCTGGCACACATTCAATGGTTTTCCGTCCAATTAAATACCAATATTTGTACTCTATTATGTAAATTAGCCATGGAATTATGAGATTTACGTGCATTCTTAGCAGTTTTTCTTTGTTACAATAACCCGTTACTCTTTCGTTCATCAAAAGCCTGTTTTTATTTATAAACAGTGACCTAAACACCGTGCTTGGAACACCAAGCATATCAAATTAAAGCTTGATATTTTTTCTTCATATTCATATGAATTTTAATCATGTAAAACCTTTTAGTGAGGAACAGTGAGTCTCTAAGTAAAACCTTCATTTTCGTACAAAAATTAAAATTATATTATGGCTTCTCAATTGTGGGCAAAGCACAGTGATTAAGCTAAAATAAGAGTTTAGCTTAAAATATATCATCGATGTTAAAGAAACATAAACAATAAAGACAGTTAAAGATCAAATGTCAACATAAAACAAAAACGCTTAAAGACATTTCTTAAATTATTTTAAAAATCTTGTCTAGATCACTTAAAAAGAATGTGTTTTTCCGGGACAGTACTGTAGGAATGTGTATTTGTTTTGTTTAATTTTCCACAATAATAATTTACAAAGTATTATAACAGTTATTTATTAGATAAAAATATTTTGGATATCAACACAAATCATTAATTTACTTTAAAAAGCTTGGAAAACTAACGATTAAGTCCAAAACGAATTCACTTTTTAAATAAATTTGGCTCATCACTGAGTTATCATTTGATGATATGAAATAAGAAGCTTAAATTGACTATTTAAGTTTAATCATTCGTGAAAATTCAATGAAATTGCATCATAACAGGAGCACTAAGCATTTTTTCAACGATAAAATAAGGTCATAAAAAACTCTAGATCATTTTTTGTTGAGATAATTGACAGGACGTCGACATCGTGAACAGCAATATTAAAGTATTTATAGTTGAACTCCCTGAAGTACAGAATGATAAAAATTGTATCCTCGGGGTGCATCTGAATAGTAATAAAAAAAAGGAGAAGAGAAGTACATTTTTGCCGATCTGGAAAACTTATACCACCGACCTATAATAAGTAAATGGGAAAATAGACTTAAGAAAAAAGAGAAGAGCAACACAACTCATGGGAGCTTTCTTAACTCCCATTTTATTATCAAATGTATATTATTAAAGTCAGGAAAAGAAAGAAGAGATGTAAGAGAGTATTATTATCCTTTGAGCAGTCAAAATCTAACTATCAAGTCTTAAAGAATCGAAATAACAAAAGGTATATCCAGTGACGTCATTTCCAGGGACTACATTTTTTTACAAAATAATTTTGAATGAAGACATTTATTGGAGGATTTTATTTATTAATATTCCAAGACAACACAATGTTTTAACAAATAGGGCAGCCATCTTAGTCATCATTAAAGAGTTCTTTAAGCGGACTGAATTTTTTCTTTGTTGAGTATCCAACTATTATATATTGGTCAGTGATCCAGTGGCAAGTGTAAATTTTAGTAAAGATTAAATGAATCCCTGAGTAATGAATATTTAAAGATATTAATATTTTAATCCTCTGCAATTATATTTTTAATGATTATTTAATATAATAATTATTATTATATCTTGAATACAACAATAACGAAAGTTTTACTAAATAAATGTTCCGGATGTATTTGCTACTTCTATTATCAAATTTTAAATATGAATAAACATTGTATAAACAAATATGTTAGAATTTTGAAGTTCGTTCGTTATCGTCATGTAGCGGGTGAGACACACAAGGGGTCGAAAGGGGATGACGGAGGAGCACATGTGCATTAAACGACCTCGCGAGAGTCATCGTAGGAGACCGAAGAGTAGACCGTTTGGGGGTGACCGATCTCTGGAAAAGGTGGGGTTCCCACAGTCAACGAAATTGTATTAAACAATATGCTATGGCTGCCTGTATATCAGTGAAAGTCTCTGATGCTGCCCTCGGGCCATCCTTGTCGATCTTTACCCAAGAACTAGAGGCGGCATTGAAAGATTGAAGAGACCAACATCCACGCGCTGCATCGCAGCTTGCACATGGCCTGAGTAATAATATATCGTTATGAATCATTCGTTAGGCTATTGAAAACACTCATGACAACCAGTACAATCCAGAAGAAGTATTAAGGGACTAAATACATATCTATATTGTATATTAAATCCGCAAACATATGATGGGCGGATTATTTGTTGGACGGTTGGACGATCAAAGGGATTCTGACAAAGTATACAACGAAAAAGTGCAAAAGAAAATTTGAACCAGTTAAAAATTTCAATGTAATCAGATAGTACAATAATATACTAAGTTTATCTATGTTTAATATGTCTTAGTTTCTTATTTCAATCCTGCAACCATTGTAAATGGTCACCAAACCTAGCAAAAAAAAGTAATTAAAAGCGCTTATTAATTTTTATTCATTTGTAATATATGTCGTTTAAATGATTAAACTAAATAATACATTAATTTAACATGATTTGCAGGGTTTCGACTATAGAATATGGTCTCTTTTGCAGAATTTCATAAAAATCCAAGAAGTTATAGGCATCACTTTGAAATTAACCATTTTGACTACTTTTTCACCAGTTTTGAGATCATACCAGGACTTTGAATGGAAGGAAAAATAATTTGAATGACCATTTTTTATTTGTTTCCTCATCACGAACAAATATTATTTTATTAATTTCTTTTAAACGTAATATACTAACGAATAATCGTATTTAAAAATTGTACTCATCATAAAGTGACCGTTTCAAAAAACTCAAAATCTAAAAATCTGGATGTGCCACAGAAAAAAGTAAGGCCATTTGGATTCAAGAGGTCTCATTTAGATATCTATGTACATTTCGTTCAATCAAGGGAGATTGACCAAAATTGTTGGCCTGTGTTATATAGGTTTTTTCTTATATATATATTGAGTTCAGTTATGTATATTTATAACATTTTTTTTATATATATTATCAGAAGCCACAAAGACTAGAGTTATGTTGACTCTAAAATAAATCAGACAATAACCAAAAAGATTCTGGTAATAATTTCTATTATTTAAGATTTACAAGACAGAAAACTCAAAATGCATTAAAATACTAGTAATATCCATTTGCCAAGGATCTGAATTTCTGCTATGCAGAGTGATGACCATTAAAACCCACAGACAAGTGAAAATAATAATATTCTAATATACTTTTGATGAAGTCCAAATAATATTGAATCTATGATTTTTCACTATGTATGGCAACATAAATATACATATATTGTAATCTATATACCTTGATTACAACATATCAATATTGAATATGCTTATTGTCTAGTTGAGCTAGAATAAGCGTTGGCACCTTTGTTTTCATAATTATATATGAGCAATTCAATGGCCAATCGGCAAAAAAAAACAATATTTACTTGAACATTTTACTGGTTAAGATAAAAATAACATGGATGGCAGGATAAAAAATATGTATATATATATAGAATATGATTTAACATTTTTTTACTCCCAATAAATAAATATTTCATAAATGTGCAAAATACGGGGAATTGCAAAATAGGATCTCTTTTTAATCGTTGTTATTCAAAATACTGTCACCTAGTGGGATTTATTTCACTGATATATTGCAAAAAAGGGAGAATTATCTCTTAATTTACTCCAAATAAAAACTTTGCAACACTTATTCGTCCTTGAACGCAAATTTATACTAGTTTTTGCAATACGGAATTAGAACATTGAAATAGATTCTATATAAAAATAGCTCATTATATATATATATATATATATATATAATATGTTAGATCCATTTACAAGGGATTGCGTCAGCTCAGTGCGTAAAGACGTATTCAACACTCAATGTCTAGGGTGCGGATTCACCTCCCGAGAGGAGAAGGCCAGAATTGAACAGCTAAGTTCGATTAGTAATATTAAAGCTTTATTGTTTTTTATACATTGACAGGTACAACTAAATCGAAGCATGTATGCAAAACATTAAAGTATTTTTTAGCAAATCAATTTTTGGTAAAAATGTGTTTACCAATAATTTCCAACATACTTAGCCTTCATTATTTTTTTTGATTAGGAAATTAGGTCGCTAATTAGATAACAAAAAATATAGATTATATATGGGATCCTAATAACAACATCAGCAAAAAAATTATAGTAATACTTAGATTAATTAAGATCGATAAATCAGGTAAATCCAGAAGTTGGTGGTCTAAATGTCAACATATTGAAAGAGTTGGATGCAGAGTACGCAAAAGTATTGACAATGTTTGGAGATGTAGGCAGCAATCTTGGGCTAATATTTAGTATTTCGGTATTACCCTTTGTTTATTTCTACAACCTATAACTTTTAAATAGCACCAAAGATTGCGTGATTGGTATTTGGTCGGGAGTTTGGTAGGTAAAGGCTCTGTTTTTGGTTAAGATGTTTATTATCAGCTAAAATCCATACAGTATAAAAATAACAATACACTAGAAAGTAGAAGATAAAAAACACAATTTTAAAGACAGTTACATTAATAACAAAACATAAATGAACATTACAATTCAAAATAGGTAAAGGCTCTTTGATATAATCTCTGGCAATATAATATGCAGAAGCTCCCATTGAAAGCAATATATAAAATAATACACCCGTGAGACTCCATGTTTTCAATATTTTCATTCATGGTCGGAAATGGAAGTAACGCGAATAATAATTTTGATGCTAAGGTTTCTTAGTGTCCTTCAACATAATTATCAATTTTGATATTTTATCAATGTGCGACACCAGGGTAGTAGACTCGGTTGAAGAGATGCTAACATGACTGGCTATGCTGTGGTGCAAGTCCCGGCGGTAAGGCTAGGAGGGAAACATCCTTCCAGAGGAATTTGGTTAGCAATAAAAAATCCTTTAATCCAAAAGTTATTAAAATTGACAAACGTGGTAACTACGTTATTATCTCTATAACTTGGAATAGATCGGCTATCAAAATTATCTCAGTGTATGGCCCAAATAAAGACGACCCTTCTTTTTATGATTACATTGAATCGCTGTTAGCAGATGGTTTGAGTTCGAGAAATGAGGAATTCATCTTGCTGGGAGATTTTAATATGGTCATGGATCAGGAAAGAGATACTAGGGGCTACTTGAATAAAAATAATCCAAGGCAACTAGGAGAATGAAAGAAATTATTATGAAACATCGTCTAGATGATGTAGCGACAAAATTTAACCCATGCCCGGATCATACTTTTCTTTTAAAACGTGAGGGTAAGATAGTGAAGTCTTCCAGACTAGATTACATATTCGTGTCTCCTGGTCTGTATGCTTTATTAGGAGACTATTGTGTATTACCTCCTCGACAATCAGATCATCTTCCTATCATGACAGAAATAGCTGCTTCAAATAATCCCAACAAGACGCATTGGAAATTAAATGTTAGTCTTCTAGAGGATGATAATACATGCCAAAAGGTAAAAAAGTTATCGAAGGAATTCTGATTAGACTTGAAAAAAAAGAAATTAGAACATGTTCCCATGCATTAAAATTAGTACTGGACTGCTCCAAGAGAGAGTACATCAAGTTAGGAGTAAGACTTAGCAGGGAGAGAAAAGAGAGAAAAAAGGAGTTAGACCATATAATGTTAGCTGGTGGTCCTAACGAGGATGTGGCAGAGGAAATGAAGAAAATTGATGAGTATTATACGAATGGTTATAAAATCCGAAGTGGCTTTAAAGATCTACCTAAAGAAAACGTTTTGATAGAGAAACTTAGGAAGCAGGAGGTGAACGGAATGGAAAAGAAAGAAGTGAAGTCAATAGTCGGGGGAGGAGGAACTCAGTTACATGGCAGTAAAGTTAAAAATAATGCAATAGTTGATTACTTCCAAAATATTCACAAATGTTGGGAATGTGTAAAGGAGAGCCCGGGATCTGTCAAAAGTGTGCATCCCAAGGACAAATACACGTAGGTAAGGACTTATACAAATACAGTAAAAAAAATTAGTAAAGGACACAGTCGACAAATTGGATCAGGAAATTTCGATTAAAGAAATAAAAGACTACATCATTAGTTACAAAAAGAAAAACTGTGCACCAGGACTGGATGGCTTCCCAATGGAATTTTACAAAAAGTTTAGCGTTTTGTTGAGCCCGCTTCTGCAGAAGGTGTATAAAGAGGCTAATGCTCTTGGTTTTCTTTGTAGTCATATCACTAGGGGAAGATTGATTTTGATTCCGAAAACAGGCAAAGATCCGAGACAAATAGGAAATTTGCGTCCATTAACAATGCTTAACACTAGTTATAAAATTTTAGTGGCATATTAGCCTTGAGGATAAGGGATGTCCTTCCTTCTATTATTCATTCATCGCAGAAGGGCTTTTTGAGAGGTAGGTGGATGGATGACGTCATTAGGGGCATAAAAGACTCTATTTCTTCAGCAAAGCAAAATGTACAGGAAATCACAGCGGTGGCAATTGATTTTAAGAAAGCCTTTGATAGTGTGTCTCATGCTTGGATACTAAAAAGCTTAGAGTTGCACGGACTAGGTGAAAAATTTAGATACATGATAGGGCTGTGTTTGAAAAATATCCAAACAAGCTACAAGGAGGACAGTTATAAATTCGATATAAAAAGAGGTTGTAGGCAGGGTGACCCGATTTCCCCATACTTGTTTATTATGGCATTGGATTGGCTTCTAGTGGAACTCAATGTAACCCAAAGTATAAAAGGCGTGAAAATCGGTACGGAAGAAATTAAAGTTGAAGCCTTTGCTGACGACTTAACGATGTTGTTCTCGGGCAGTGAAAAAGACATTAAAGAATCTGCAGAAATTACCTTTGGCACATTAAGGAATTTTTCAAAACTGTCTGGTCTAGAGATTAATGTGGAGAAATCTAAATATATAGGATGCAGTGCTGGGGTATTGGAAGTTATCGGTTTAGAAAAGGTCTCCGTGCTTAAGGTGTTGGGATCCTTCATTTCAATAGACGAAACAGACTGGACCGAGAACAAAAAAATGATCGAAGAAAAGTTAAGACGAGCAGCAGCACTCTACTCGAGTGTTCTGAGCCTCAATCTTCCTGCGAGAGTCTATGTTTGGAACACTTTAATATTGCCCAAGGCCACCCATCTGCTAAGATCTACAGCCTATAGTGAAGAACTGATATCGAGGGTTTTGGAATTAGAAACATTTTTCCTCTTTAAAGACAAACCAAGTCGAATTTTCACTAGGAGAAGAATTGTTCTTGCCAAAAAGTGGGGAGGCCTAGGAATGATATGCTTCAAGAACTTTTGGAAATCCATTCTTTTCGGCTGGTTCAGGCGAATTTTGGATATAAATACAGTGTGGGGAAAAATTATGATTGCGAAAATGAAGTTGTGTGGGGTCTCGCATGGGGATGTGGAAGGATGTGGACCGGGAAAAGTTTTAGATATTTCCGAAACAGTAGGTCATTTCTGGGAAATAAATAAAAAAATTAACCTTGAGCTGTCGAAACAGGTCCTAGAAGAAATGGGTTGGCAAGAACCGGTGAGGGATAACCCTAGACTTTTATTTTTAGCCAATACCTCGGTCAAAAAGAAAATAGCCTTCTTGGGCGAGATTTTTAACAAAAGCCAAATATTCAATGCCAGTGAAGTTTTGGAGAGAGAAGGGATTAGAAGGAACGTCAATTTTAAAAGACGACAGTGTGGCCCGAGGGACTCCTTTTTTAATTACATCAGTAGGGTACAAAATACAAGGCTTAGGAGCTTTTTAGTGAAGGAGGGGGACAAAAAACATTTTTTGAATCAAATGGAGGGTAAAAGTGAGAGATTAGGGTTAAGTTTTACAGCGAAAGATATTATAAAAACACTACAGAACGTTAGTTTTACTTTTTCTACTTATTGGACAAAATATAGGGTGGTGTCCAATACACTGAGCTTCGGAAGCATATATGGGAGAACGCAAGAGGAAAGGGTTTGTTATTTCTGTAAGACCGAGATTGAAACAGGAAGGCATTTTTTATTGGATTGTTTTACATTGAAAAAAGTATGGGATCTAGTCATTCAAAAAATTTATACAAGTTTTGGTCATATTTTAAGAATTGATAGCATTTGTTTTATATATAAAGGTCCTGATCAAACCAAAATAAATTTTATTGTCGCAAAAATTCAAAATCTTCTTTACAAACTCAGAAGCGCTAAAACCCCCCTATCAAAAAATGTTTTTAATTTTGTAAATAGATTATTTGATGATCTCTAGTTTTATATGTTAAATTGTTACGATTTATTTTTATTTATCTCAGATTTGGATATAACGATAATGTTATATTAGTTTAAAATAAATGTTGTACGGGTGTACAAAAAAAAAAAAAAAAAAAAAGAAAGTTAGTTAATAACAAAAAATAAATGAATTTTACAATTCAAAGTAGATTAAGGCTCTTTGATTATTTCTTGTTTAATGTAATATCATGGTGCTCCATTGAATCAATATATAAAGTAACTACAAAAATGAGACTTCCATGTTTTCAATATTTTCATTCATGTTCGGAAGAAGTAACGCGGAATAAAAAATTTTGATGCTAAGTAGTTCTTAGTGTACTCACCATAATTTATCAATTTTATTATCTTTATAACTAATATTCTTCCCAGAATTATAGTAAAAAACAAGAATGTTGCTAACTTTTTACAACTTTTTTCTTGGTCAAGATACATATTATTATGACATAACTTGTCCTCAAGATACATGAGTAAAATAAAATGAACGCAAATTATAAAAAACTCGCCTCGAAGGCTTAATTAACCCTTATTCTCCCAGATTATTGTTTCGTTATAATGAGACAACTATATATTTTTAAATATTTATTTCACTAATTTATTATAATACTTCAATATAAAATTGCAATGATGTGAATATTTTGCAAAAATTCCCCTGATGCCATATGGCTACTCTAGTAAGATACATTAACTTTTTCAATAATACTTCTTTATTCTATCAGAAATTTTATAAAGACATATACATAAACAAACAAAGTAAATAAGTAATAATAATTTCTGCAATACATTTTTATACTTTTTTTCATCTAAAGCAAATGATACGGTAAGAAACATGATATACACAATCCAACATTACACTTTCTACACTGGGTTCGAACTTGGGATTTGCAATTAGTATTTTGGCATCTTCGGCGACTGTCTCCATCTGTTTTTTCTACAAAATGGTCAACTCTATCAAATTGCATTCCTTTATCGTAAGAATCATTTGGTTTCCGCCCTTGTTGCTTCGGTGCGACACCATGAGTGCTCAAGTACCACATGGCAACATGTCTTCGGAATTCCAACTGATTACAATTATTGTCTTTTATCCGAGACAATTGCCAAGCATTTTGAAGACTGGTATCGATCATCCACGTAAATATGTTCCACCACCACTTTTTTTCCTTGAACTGCAATCCGGTAGCGGTTCACATTTTGATTCATTAGATCGACACCTCCCATATTATCATTATATCTGTGGATCACTTGAGGACTTTTGACGCTTATTTTTTTCTTTCCTTTCTACTCCAACGGTTTACGGTTGAGTTTCCATCTTCTAAGCGAAGTGTTGAAGCAATGGTTACGACAGAATTGTCATTCCATCTTGTTACAAAAATAACTTTTCCTCCAATATCAGCAAATGCATTAGATGTATGGCCTCTCGCTGTTTTTTTTCATCTCGCATAAGTCCGTCAAAGGACAGTTCTGTCCCAAGCGATTAGATCGTATTGTTCCAATACAATCATAGCCTCGATTTTTTAACTCCGCAAGCAAGGGGATAGAGGTGAACAAATTGTCATAATAAAAAATGTATGGATGTTTTTTTTGCCCTCTTCATAAAACTTTAGGAGATGAAGAACTGTAGATGAGCATTTTCCAAATATTTCCTCTTCCTTTTGGTTTTTGCCATAAGTTTCTCCTTGATAAACGTCAAAAGCAAGCAAATAACCTCCAACTGTACATTGGCACCACACTTTATACCCAAATCTAATAGGTTTGGAGCGAATTGATTGCTTACAGCTGTGCCTTCCAAATATTCAATCATAGCTTCGTCATGGGCGATATTTTGTTGAGGAATAAAAACTTCATAAACTTGTTTTGGAGATGAGATATCAGTGGTCGAATTTTACAGTATTTATCTTTTACATCTAATAAATTATTGTCTTAGAATATAATCAAATCGATTTCTTCTCATTGAATTATATACAGCAAAATTGCGTAAATCGTTTCCATTCTTCCAATAGCTTGATTTGCTTGGAAGAGGATTATAACCGGATACAGTTAAAATCCCAATAAAGACTTTTAGCTCTTGTTGTGTGATAGGTGATTCAAAAAAATTATTTTGCTTTGCATACAGGTTTGATTGTTCTTCTATCAGGCTTAGTAACTCATCATCAAAAATAGTTCGAAAAATTCATGAGGAAGTAGATCCTTTGGTAGAGTTGGATTTATAATGGGAAACGTAGACACTGGATCAATCGCTTTATGTTGCTTTTTCCAGTTTATATTCTTGGTCGATGTTTTATTGGTGAAACAATTCGAGAGGGAGCTCATGTTGTTGGTTGAATCAAAATGTCGGTATTTGTTTGGCAAATGAATATCTGCCCGGGCAGAAAGTTGCCTACCGGACAAATTTGACGGTGAAAAGTCTTCATTTTCGTCGCATGAATCCTCGTCTGTTAAGTCTTGGACGTCGGGAGGATCAATTACAACGTCTAATGTTACGTCAACTTCATCGGTAGTTTCATCTAGTAGATCTAAAACGTCGTTTACCGAGAGAATTCTAGAATTTTTTTTAAACTTATTATACTAGCGATGCCATATGGGTTCATTAAAAAAATGATGTTTACTAACAAACAATTAGTAGTATAAACAAATTTCATAAATAAGAAAGATTATTTATACAATAAAGAAAAATAAAAGCTATAAATTACATAATGATTTCATCTTTTTTTCCTTAAAAAATACTTACTTATTTTTTGACGCTATTTTCCGAGTTATTTTGACGTTGTTGACTCTAACAGAAAGACAATGGAACTGACTAGCAACAACAATAATAAAAAATAGTAACCATTACTTTCTTTATCTGATTAAATAACAAAAACAAAGAAACTACGTTTTAGTTAATAGAAAATCTCTATTGAATTTTACATTTTATAGGTGCCAAATGGCACTTCTAGTAGAATAAGGGTTAAA
>CP045902.1:11904265-11916758 GCA_013387185.1 Caligus rogercresseyi
AATGTCAGTTTAATATGAAGATAACTTGATATAAAAATATTACTGACACCAAAACAAACAACATTATAAAGTAATGGGATACTATGAAACATCTTAAAAAACAGGTATTTTCTTAAATGATAAAACCTTAGAGCATAGTTTGGTATGTCCATCCATCAGAGAAAATACTTTGAATCTACAAGCCAATGAAACGCACATGCGTTGTGTGTGATCCATAAGTAATCAATTAGCCATAATAAATAACTAATTTAGTGTGAAACATCATGTTCCAAAAACCTTCAATGTACAGAGCAAAAATATTTGTTCAAAGTTTCTTATGTTGTTTTTTAAATATTTGTTATACTAGTATATATTATTATATAGCTCTAAGATGTGAGCTGTTATGGTCTCATTTTTTGTAGCGCCTTCATCAATTTAAGAAGTAGCTCTACATATTTATCCAGGAATACTTTAAAAACAATGAGGACCGAAATTGACTTCAAGAAGTCAATTATTCGGTGTTTCATCCTAACAACTCTGCACCCTGCTCAGTGCTAATATAGGAGAGTAATGACAGTGACTCATTTGTTTATACAATCAATTTGAGATTAAGAAACAAGGTGGGGGGGTGGGGGGGGGGGGGGGGTATATGTTTGACCTTCCTAATAGAGCTTATTAAAATAGATTGTATGTGGTAGCATGGCATCAATATGAACGTTTTATAGGCGGACTCGCGGCTGAACGAAGTGTTCATCTTACTCAAGGATGGCAAATAGTTGTTAACAAATAGTCAATACCCCATGGCGATCTCGTCTTCCCAACCCCAAAGAGACCGACGAGGTCTACGACTTCGGTGGCGTGTCATTAAGGGGCGGCACAGACACATTTGCGTCCCCACGCAGTGTCTGTGTGGAACAGTTTTGAGTCTGAGGTGGGCCAGGACACTAGCTGCGGCAAGGACGTAGCCAGGACCATTGCCGCAGAGACCCAATTTAGGGGGATTTATTTATTTTAGTATTTTTAATTTATCCGTGTTTTTAATGTTGATATATATTTGTGTATGTTTATACACAGGATGATTTGTTTTTTTATTTTTATATTATTATAGCTAAAACGGACCAGCAAAGAAGCTGATTATTTAAATTAAATAAAGGATTACACCACATAAACTTGGAACACTGTCAAGGAAAAGTAGTAGTGTAATTAGAAATACGCCTCATCGTGGCCTTTAGATGTGAACATCAGCCCAAAGGTAGATTTCCATCCTTAAAACAAAATATATTTTCTCAGGGGAAACATTTACGAGCCCCTGAACTCATCCAATATGACATATTTTGTCACATTGTTTTATTTAAATATGTATTCCTCATATTCAGCGGAATTTATTTTGTTTTTAATTGACGATGAAAATATTCAGAGTCTCGACAATATTTTAGCTACAGCATATAGAGTATTAATGATTTTATTTTAGAAACCTAGCCGGTCATCTGTCAAGTAGCGTCTTACCAGAATAGAAAAGCAGTTCGTGACGTCACATGCTACCTAAATATTATACAAATCTTGTAATACAATTTCCTTTCTTTTTTTCAAGGTTAAAATAATTTATTCTGTTACTGAAGAATACAGTGTAAAAAAAAAATACACAAAACATACTGATAACATAAGAATCGAATCAAATCTCGAAAGTTACGTAATATTTTTTTTAAAGGATTATCAAGTAATATTAAATACTGATGTTAGAGTTGGTTTATTTTTAAATAATTTTTTTGGCTATCTTTTATAAGGATTTACAAATCATGTCCGTAAGCTATACGATCAATTAAATTCAATCGAAATAATTAAGAATATAGTATAATGTATAGTTATGTTGTAATGCACTTATAACTATATTTAAACCCTAAGATGCCATACTTAATTTTCTTGTTAAATAATAATAGCCTGATGTTTGCAAGTACAATATATATATACTTGAACTGTTTCTGTAGATGGGGATCTAGATTGCGTCTCAAATTATTGTAGTTAAGTATCTGAAAGACAACTTGTTTAGACCTATAACAACCCCACCACACCGGTTGCTCAATCGGTATCATCCGGTAATAACGAATGTAACATTTATCCTGTAAGATCAATTTTATCCGTCGCTTCTAAAACTATGGCCTGTCGGAGCCCGAGAAGAATCAGATGGACTGCAAATATTGTATCAACGGTACACTTTTTGATGGTCAATATTTGTTAAAAATGTTACCATTTTTTATATCGATCTTTTCAGATATTCTAAAGTTTTGTAATAATGAAAATATGTTTTAATTTTTAGCTTATTTGTTAAATATTAAACGATTATTTATAAATTATTTAAATTATATATTATATATATCGGCTTTCCATACTTCGGGATCCATCGGGTCCGTGACTCCTTCAGCTGCTTCCTAAGACTTCTGACCGTTCTATCTGGCATAGACAAAAAGCCAGAGATGTCAATTTGTTGAATTCCACGTGATTACTAAAAATAATCTGAATAGCAGTGCACCCACGATGAACCTTTCTGGGCACTTGCTATCGCTACTAATGATGAAGATAACCTAAACCTTGATCCGGGAAACATTAAAAAAGACGGATCAGACATCAGCGGATAGAGTAATGCTTTAAAATGCAGCAGGTTTTGACCACTCGCCCTCAAGGAATAATACAAGTATATTTTGATTTTACATATGCAAAAAAAAGTCAATAGATTAAGGCTTCATACGGTTTACGTGTCTCTGCATATAGATAATAAAACTAAGAAACAAAAAAATGTACTCGTAAAGTCTCTTTTCTGTCTGTATGTTTCTAATTAAATCGATCGTTCTCTTTTGTTATAAACTCAAAATACAAATATTACAACAAAAAAAAGCAGCAGTACTTCCTTATTAAAACATCATTAAAAAAGCTACTAATATCACCATAAAAGTATCGCAACAAAAAAAAATTGGGGTATCAACAAACCTTCTCTTATTATTTCAATTTATCAACAGTACATATAACAGCTGAACATATATATACCTTCTCTTGATCATCATAGGTCCATCTGAATCAAATACATATATGTTAATTTAATTTTATGTAAGCAGCTATAAGGAACTCACATTTCTGGATCTATACTTTTGATTCAAGAAAATTTTGAAATTCATACACACACACTTGGATATGAGAACATCCACTAATATTATCAGCTTGAGAATACCGTTTTTGTCTTTGAAAAACAGCCAAAAACATTCCACATAACTGATACTTGTTTATGTTCAGTGTCTTCATGACAATCTGAAGTTATTGAAGACAAATGATACTGCATAAGGAGAAACTAATATTTTAAAAGTCTACTTACCATTAATATCCTTTACAAAATGCTATACACGAAATTTGAAAACTAATCACAAACTTCATCATGAAAAAGTAATAAATAATAGTTTTAAAATTAATTGAACCAACATTTAATACTAGCCGTTTACTAAAAGTTAATCATTTTGAAACAATATGATAATTGTAAATAATACACTGATATATAATTATTTTGAACATATGTTTTACAAAAAATTGGATTGAATTTTTAATTTGGATATCCAGAATATAAAATTTTACATAACTGCAAATCTCAAATCGAGTTTTAATGGTGCCATATATTTGCTTAAGTCCTATATTATAGTCCAAATAGCCCTACTTTCGTGTTGTATTCATTCATAAAAGCCCATAATATGCATATCAAATGTGATACGTTATTTAATTAAACAAAATTTAATATATGTAGATATTAATAATTATATAAAACATTATTTTTTGTGACATGAGTTAGAGTTCTTACCTATTTCTTGGACTCGTAGAGGCGATTGAAGACAAATCCTCCCAAGAAATACACCACTCTCCAGAGTTAAGTAATGAGAGCCTGGAGTAAGATAGGGGACGTTTCAATGTTCATCAAAGAACTGCATCTCTGAAGCTGAAAAAAGCTGTCCTCCTCCAGAGTGTTTATTATTTTTTTACCTATACATAAATAAGGAAAATACTACCTAAGTATTAGCCTTTATTGTGATGTCACAACATAGTCACTTCACTCGGTCAATTTTTAGATGTAAGAGGAGTTCTTAAATATTTTTTGGCCAGTAGGCTGAAAAAAAAAACAACTCTTGAATAGGTTGAAAAAACATTTTATATCTATAAAATTAAAAAAAGTTAAATTTGTGTAGGAATTTCATTAAAACTAATATATCAAATGCAATTTTAAAATAATATTTTTATCAAGTTTCATATTATATGATGAACCTCCTATTTCTTGAATAATTATTCAATTTCTGACTCACCATTTAATATTAAGTAATTTTATAGACACCTTAAACCTAAGCAATGATTTTTTTTTAAATCAAAGAATCATAATATAAAAAATACTTATTATTTATATTATGATTATTAACATAAGCAAGATTGTTTAGTTAATTACAAATGGCTTTTGATAAAAAGTAAAACTCTGCAAAAAAAACTCTTAAATTTTTTCAGAATTCAAGTATTTTATTTTAATTCATTAATTTGTAGCCAGGTATATCTATTCTAACCTCGGCTGGCTAAACACTGTATCGGAAACAATTTCATAATAGAGTTTATCTTTATTTGGTCATAAAAATCTCGTTGTGTGGGTGGAAAAACATCCATTCAATATATTAAAAAAAGCAGATATGTTCATTTATGTATTTTTCGCAACTGCCTGAATAGTTTTACTCTGTTTTGTATATACTTTTTGTGTATTTTTTACACTGTATAAAATTTTCACAGTTAAAGAATAAAATGTTTTAACCGAAAAAAAAACAATGTATCTCTCAATGGCCTCGAAGTAAAACAAAGTAAAAAACAGTTTATCGCATATTTATAACATTATATTTAATTTAGAATCGTATGTTTATTCAAAACTGATGATGGACTAGTTTTAATTTTTGCTTGGAATGAAAATTTTAACCGTAGACTGTGTTTGTCAGCCTTGGGCATTATTTGGGATTTAGCAAGGAATCAAAAATATTATTTTTACCTGTTGTGACATTCGTTAAACACTGAATATGTTACCTTTGTAATTCAGTTGCCTAATAATGTTCAACTCTAAATGAAGGGGGCGCAGGTTCGAATCCGAGAGGGGATGGCAATTTTGGTCTGCCTCATTGATAAGATCTTAAGTTCGAGTGACTAATTATACGCTAATATGCTTATTTATATCCAGTCGAATACTATTCTGTCGACCTATAAAGGCAAAAATAATAATAATGGAGTTGTACTGTAATGTTGGAGTCATGTACAACAATATATTTTTCCTCATTTTGCAAAATATCTATAACATTAACGATAGTTTATGTTATATTTTGAAAAAAAAGGTACCGACGTGTATACCATAAATAAAAGTAGGTTTGTGTAGGCTAACGATGGTGTATAAGCACATAGTTCAACTAAAGCATACAGTAAATTAGCGCATGCATAACATACAAACTCTTCCTTTTTTCCCCAAAGGAATTGGCCAAAATTTTAGTTCTTCTTGAGTCCGTAAGAGGCGCTTTGATGCTAGAGCTCTTTGAAAATAATAACAAAGTCCTTTTATTATTTTATTTGGAGACGTTTTTATCTTGCAGTGATTTGAATATTTCAAATCATCAAACTTTTCCCTTTCACCGGTTTTAAATAGGATTGTGACGTAATTTAATGGACTTACGACATCTAACGTTAAAGAAAATAACCAAAATTGTTAGCCATTTTTTTTTGTTTACTTTTTCTTGCATACGCCACTTTACTTTACGATTTAAGTTCAACAAGCTAGGGAGTGTGATAGCTCAGGGCGTGTAGACGTGTTCAACTATCAATGTTGGGGCTCAAGTTCGAATCCCGAGAGGGGAAGGTACATTTTTAGTCAACCTCATTGATAGGATCCTAGGTTCGATAGACTAATTTTAATGATATAATGCTTATTTATATCTAGTCGGATGCAATTTTATCCAAACAACTAGGCACACAAAAAGCGCGGGAATATGATTAATGATAAAAGCAACTTTTCATATAAATATGGTTTCATCCAAAACTCCGTTAGACAAAAGTGCTATCACATTTAAGCAAAGTTAAGTTCAGTCCTCCGCTGTCACCTTTATCTGAATAGGCATCAAATATATGAAGAAAAATTTGCGCCAGTAGATTCTCCTGATCGATCCAGTATGTTCCGCCTCATGCATGGGCATCTAAAAAAAGAACAAGGCGGAATATGATTAAGCTTGAGAGATAGATTGACAACGTTGACATTGCCGAAAATGGAAATCATAAAGAATACTTTTTTAAATATGATTACATAAGTGTTTCTTAGAATGCTCACCTCTAGTTATATTTATGTTCATGAGTATTTCTAATATGCTTTTAATTTTGAATTTTAAATGTATTTATTTCATTTAATTATTACCTTTCATGCAATTATTTAGATTTTTGTGTAGTTATATAGGATTTCATTTTACTTTAAATTTTGATATGTCTTGACTGTGGTCATTTTTTTAAATTTGAAATTTTAATGTTTTAATTTATACATTGATAAGTAAAAACTCTGAACGTTAAAGTCTAATTGATTTTTATAAAGAAATATTAGAGAAAAGTAAATTTGTTGTAGATTGCGCAATCGTGACTTTGACTTAAAATCAAATGACAGCAGAACTCAAAAACATATGCTGATCATGACAGGTCGATCCAGTATCTAGTTTTGACTTTGGAGTTACTCTCAAAATTTCATTAATACTATATAATGTTTATAACTTCTTTTGGAGCGTTTAACATTCTTTATAATAACACTCATGTATTAGTCTAAGAGCACTTAGTCTTTTGATTGGATAATGAAGTAACATCTTCAATTTAATAGAAATGACTAATATAGAGAACTTCTTCAGAGTTGATCTTCTGTTGATGAGATAAGCCCAAACCAATAGATATTCTATACTTAAAGTAGGATAAGACAATCTAAAGTGTTAAAGTAAAGTGGCGCATGCAAGGAAAAAGTAAACAAAAAAAATTGGCCAAAATTTTGTAATTTCCTTTAACGTTAGATGTCGTTGTCCATGAAATTACGTCACAATCCTATTTAAAACTGGTTTAAAGGGATTAAATTTGATGATTTGAAATATATCAAATAAACTACAGATAAAAACGTCTCCAAATATAAATAATAAAAGGACTTTGTTATTATTTTCAAAGAGCTTTAGCATCAAAGCACCCTTACGGACATAAGAAGAACTAAAATTAAGTCCATTTTTTTGGGGGGAAAAAGGAAGATTTTATGTTATGCATGCGCTACTTTAACTTTTAACCCATTAAAGACGAGTGGCAGGTTTTCCTGCCACTCAATTTAAAATGACGTAGAAAAAGTTCCATCTAATATTTTTCCTTTGTTTAAGTCTTAGCTTGTTCTTAATACATTTTAGGTTAACTAAGTAATGTGTTCATTGTCATATATATAATATTGTTTCGTCAATACTGTTTAGAACACAAGCTAGTATAGTAAGAATTGTTTGAATTGCTATGTCTCATAAATATGGCCATGTATTAGTATAGGTCAGAGCAAAATTGTTCAAGAATTTAGCTAATCGGATTCTTGAATTGTATAAAAATAACATGACATTTATATTTTGTTCACTTTTTATTTTTATTTGTGGTGCAACAAACTTTAGTGGCAGGATATCCTGCCACTCGTCTATAAATACATGAAATTAAATTTTATGACATAACTTATGGTTTTTGATCAGTTCCTTATAAAATCATAAACATCATCGAATAAAGTATGTATTCTCGTTTTTTATTATTTTAAAGCGCACTCATGAGGAAATTCTCCATCTTCGATTTGAAAATATTGCAAAAAATATTCATACACAAAATTGCAATATGGTAGGAAGTGTATCCATTGATGCTAAGAATGACCAAGATGAAAAAGGAACGAGGCTACATGGAAAAAATATTTCACTTGTGTAGTGGAAAAATAACAAGCTTGTCACGGTAGCCTCAAATAAAAATTAAAATCCATTTCTAACAGCTATCAGGTGGAATAAGGTCAAAGGAAAAACATAAATGTCGAAATGCCCAATTCTATTAGTATTTACAATATGCTCGTAGGCGGTGTTGACCTTTTGACCAGAATGTATCCTATTATATAGTGAGAATTCGTTCCAAAAAAATGTGATGGCCAATTTTTGCATGAAGTGTAAATTCCCAAGCCGTTTGTCCAAGGAGAATATATCAAACGGAAAAGACATATAATTTTGAGAAAATAAGATAACTATAGCAATTGGTATTTCAAAAAGTTTGGAATTTTTAGAAAAACAGATCCTAGAGTATAGCCCAGCAGGCCTGCTACAATGACTGTTCGCACAATAAAGGGCAACATTGGAGGTCAAAAGGGAGTAGATCGAATTCAAAACGTCGCCAGTTTGGCTCCAGAATATATCACTAAAATGTTTGATGTACCTTTACATTCCGAATGTACTGAACCTTTCCATACAAAATAAGTAAATTTATTAGAATAAGAAATATAGAAATACATATTGATATTTGTATGTATGTTAGCTAAAGAAATTATTTATAGTTATCTTGTATATTTGTTTTTTAAAGTTACATTTGAAAAGAACACAAACATGATTTTATAGCCGAGTGGCAGGAAATCCTGCCGGTCAAAAAACCCGGTTTTTCAGTATTTTTTCTCCAAAATTTTATCGGATATGTCAAGAAATGACAAAATCAATTTATATTCTCAAAAATTTATTGATTTATGCGACAAAATAATATTTTCCTTTAATGGGTAAGACAATCATGATCCAAAAACGAAACGACAATAAAAAAAACCTTTACTTTATAAAGTAAGTATGATGAGTTTGTTATTGAAGGCTAATCGGTTCTCGAAATATTATTGAGAATAATAGTATTCTATAAAGGGGATTGAGCAGCTCAATGTTTTTATATCTATTTATAGGCTACACAGATCTTAAGATCTACAGCTATTAAAAAACACTTAAACAAGTTTAAATGCATTTACGCATCATGTTAGTATATTTGAAGTTATGCTCCTAGAGATATACAGTGCGCTTCATAAAAACGCGGAAATATTATTACTCGAGAAAATGGCTTATTCCTTGCAAACTATTAAGTTTACTGAATTTTATTATACTTACTTTAAAAGAACTTTAAAAGAGCTTTCAGATGATACCCATTATGTTGATATGAGCTGTAGGTTGGCCTGGAAATATATACGGATTATTCACTATTTAAAATTAGATTGCCAACTTGCTTAGAGCAATTAAAGTGAAAGTTTGGCCAATTATGAACAGTTATTAGAAAAATTGTTTGCACTATTATTGTTCCTTGAGTATGGATATCAAGGCCATGAAAAATATACTTTCTTTTTGTTTGTCTAAAACAAGATTTTTGAAAGGCTGAGTTGAGAAAAATAAAATTGTTTCGGGTTTACAGAAACCATAAAACTCAGGAGCCACAGGAACTCAGGTTCCCCCCAGGAACACACAAAATGACCGATATGCTACCACTTTACCCAGCATAGTCCTTTCCCACCTTCAGACCAAGCATCTAGCTGGTGCCATGACCCTGAAATTTATGGCCAGCAAAGGCAAGTTATCTGCAGGCCATGAAGGATGTTGTTGTATCTTGGTTGAACATACTTACCCTGATGTCAATTATTATAGCAACAGAACTCCGCACCTGCTCATAAGCAAAGAAAACTCAGGAGTGGTATAAGAACAAGTTGATCGATTTTTGGCCTTGGCAAATAGGGCAACCATTCTCCCAAAATATGCCCCTCCTGAACTATGATATTTTGGGCGATTTAGTGAAGAGGGTATGCAGAATCAGTCATCCAAATGTTAAAGCCTTGGGCGGAGGGCAGCACATACCCTGACTTGCTGCCTTCTGTCCAGTGGAGTGTATGTTGACCGCAGAGGTTGGATATTTGGAATATAACAGCCGTTATATATACACATAACACATGGGCTGAAAAGTCCCGGGCCTAACACATATATGACGGTATTTTATTGCAATAACCTTTTTATCAGTTAATACTAACCTTCAAAAGACAGCTGTTAAAATTTCATAATATTTATATTCATTAGTTTTTGAGTTATTGTGCTAAGAGTGACGCTACTGTTGTTATTTTTAAAACAAGGGATCAAAAATAATTTCGTGTTTTAATTTTACACTGCTTCTTGAGGAGAAAAAACTGTTCAAGCGAAGCAATGGCTTGAAAAGTGTTATGGGGATTCCGCTCTATCAGAAACAACAATAAAACGTTAGTTTGCTGACTTCAAATGTGGTCGTAGAGACACCAATGACGCAGAACGCAGTGGACGTCCAAATGAGGCGGTAACACCAGAAAACATCAAAAAATTCCAAAATCGTTTTTAATGATCGAAAAGTGAAGTTGTGTGAGTTAGCTGACATTGTAAAGATATCAAAAAAACGTGTTGGCTTTATATTGCATGAGCATTTGACTATGAGAAAGCTCTGTTCAAAGTGGGTGCCGCATTTGCTTACTGTTGACTAAAAACAGGAAGGTGCTGATGATTCTGAGAAGTGTTTGGCCATGTTTAAACGTAACAAACTGGAATTTTGCGTCGATATGTGACAATGGATGAAACATGGATCCATCACTTCACTCCGGAATCAAAACGATCGTCATTTGAGTGGACAGCAACTGGTGAACCTCGTCCAAAGCGCCCGAAAGCACAACAATCGGCTGGAAAGGTTATGGCCTCGGTATTTTGGGATATGCGTGGTTTAATATTCATCGACTATTTTGAGAAGGAGGAATACCATCAACAGTTAATATTAAATAGCGTTATTGGAGCGTTTGAAGGCCGAAATTGCAAAGAAACGACCGCATATGGCAAATATTTTTTTGTTTCATCTAGACAACGCACCCTGTCACAAGTCAATCAAAACAATGGCGTGAATTGAACTTCGAGTTGTTCCCACATATACAGTATTCGTCCCAGCGACTACTGGTTGTTCTCTGACCTGAAAAAAAATGCTCGCCGGTAAGTAATTTCGCACGAATGAAGGGGTTGTCGCTCAAACTGAGGCCTATTTTGGGGGAAAAGATGGATCGTTCTACAAAAGTGGTATTGAAATGTTAGAGCGGCGCTGGAATGATTGCTTTGCTCTTGATGGAGATTACGTTGATGAGTAAAGCTAATTTCGAACAAAAAAAATGGTTTTCTTTGTTAGGCCCGGGACTTTTCAGCCCATGTGTTATATACAGGGTTAGGCCGAATTAGTGAAACATCGATGTAAGTGCAATATCTTTCTTAATATCACTATGAGAGGTTTTGTTAAGATATAAATTATGTGACACGGACTTTTTTTACATCTGCTATATTGTTTTACAACTTTTTGTTTAAAAACAACGACGAAATGGATCTTGAAAGCAAGCGAACGGCTGTCCTCAAGTGGTTGGACTCTGTCCAGTCCCACAAGGATATCATGAACATGCTTTGGGTAAGCCGTACATTCATCTCTACCAAAAAGTTATCAAAGAGACGGGCAAACCTACAAGGAGGCCTGGAAAGGAAAAAGCGATCGGTGAAGACAACAAGGCTGACCAAGACCGTCGCCGGCAAGATACTTCGTAACCATCCGCTCCATGAATAAGATGGCTCAGGAGTACGATGTATCTGCGAGGACCTTCGGGAGGGTGGTCAAGCTGACCTGGTCATGAAGCCGTTCAAGTACAGGTAGATGCATCTACTAAACGTGGCCACCAGGGTCAAAAGGAAGGCAAGATCAAAGTTCTGCTCAAATGTTACGCAGACAACCCAAGTGTCGTTGTGATCTTCTATGATGATAAACTTTTCGAGACCACAAAATAAATCAATCCTCAGAATGATCATATATTTTGAAGGGATGCCTCCAAGATCCCAGAGAACACCAGAAACGTCTACCGGATGCAGAAGCCGGCATTGTGATGGGGGGGGGGGTAGTGGCCTCCAATGGTAAAAAATCACCCTTGCTCCGGATTCCAGACGGTGTTAAAATCAACAATCGACTCGTATACTTGGACTTCTGGAGACCAAAGTAGTCCCGTGGATCCATAAAGAGTTTGGTGGAGTCCCTGTCTGCTTCCAGCTAAACGAGCTCCGGCCCATATTGCAAGATTGTGCAGGACTGATGTGCAGCCAATTTTTACACTTTTGGAGCAAGGAGCTTTGACCTCCCTCATCTCCTGATTGCAACTCCCTTGACTTTGCCAAGTAGGGGATGGTGAAAAGGGAGGCCAACGATGAAGTAAGGGCCAACAAGGACCAGCTCATAGTCGCAGCTGAGGCTGCCTGGAACAAGATTCCCGAGAAGATTTTGCATAACAGCTGCACTAGAGTGGCCAAGAGACTTAGGGCTTTAGTTCGTGGAATTGGTGGGCACGTGGAATAATTTTGTAATAAATATTTTAAGTATTTAGCTGTCAACCAAATTTAGAAAATAATATTTT
>CP045902.1:11916858-11936446 GCA_013387185.1 Caligus rogercresseyi
AATGTAAAATCATCTTTTATGACTATTTGTTTCGATTGAACCATAATATGAATAAGCATAATGCATCCAAATTGTTCTATAGAACTTAAGTATTTTAGCTAAGGTCGAGCCTGCACCTTTAACATAGTGATCCTTTGATTCAATAAAAATGAAGATGATGACACAACAACAACATAGTACGGTGATACCGGATTAGGTTCCAGTGAGGTGGGTCTATTATAGAAACTAAATAAACAACAACATAGCCTTTCAATAGTATGAATGTCTTCATAACTTATAAGCAAGTCCTACGGACGACCTACAAAATATATATGTATGTGTGTGTATTCGTTCTATTCATCACAACATTTTTTTACTGGAATTGTATATATACAGGGTCTAGACTCTCGTGAGGACCCAGCATTACATAATAACATCATTATTATTATTCATATCTCTCGATATTAGCTGCGTGGGTGGATATTATAACGTATAAAAAAATAGTTCGTTGTAAAGGCGACGTATAACGTGACTTCAATCCAAGGGCTCTTCCCTTCTTCTTGTTGTTCGTGTGTTATTTTTTCTTCATTAAGGCCTATATATTGTGTGCTTAAGCGTTCCTCCTCTTAATAACAGGCCCATAATCGACGCAATACTCAATAATACTTTTACATACAAGCACTCAAGTACCACACTCTTCGCGCTCTTTTTATTCAAAAAAAGGAGAGAGAAAGGGGGCTATGATTTCTTTCATCACAAGCATTATTTCATTCGAGGTTTAGACTAAGGTGCAACCAGAGAAAATAATGTCCTATCACAAGGCCCGAAGGGCACATTCCCTTCCTTCCCCGGATATATGATCCCTTCCGCTGAAATGGGAGAGTACGAAAACCAGACGGTCGTCGCCGCTCTGCTCCTGCTCCGAGCCTCACTCGTCAGCAGAGTCATCTCTTCCCCTGGACGAGGAAGGAAACCTATGGACGACTCCCAAGACGTCCCTCCACGGGGCCCCCACCTCCTCCTCCTACCTCTACAAACCCTTCTGCCAATCGAGCCCGGCGTGAGAGAAAGCCAAAAGTATACTCCAGCTACTCGTGGACTCCACCTGCTCCCTTCATCGGGATCGTAAGAGCTCTCTCACAAAGAGGAAGGTCTCCACTGCCTCTTCTGTTGGGAGTCGTAGTTCTTCCATCCCTGGGGGAGACGAGATGGATCTTTGAGCCGGATAGGGGATTTGGTTCGGGGTCATCGAATAACAGGATCCCGATCTTCTATTCTCCGGAGCCTAATCGGCGAAGATCCTCTTCTGCTGTCTCGGGGTAAGTGGAGATTATGTTTGTGTTGTTGTAGACTATGAGAAGGAAAGTATTGTTTTAAATAATATATCATTTCGATAACCTTTCATCAAATATTTTGTTTATGTTGATGTGCACAAAAATATAGTGGTTATGATAGTTCAAAATATCATGGTTTTATCAGTAGCAGTTAGTATAAAGCTTTAGATATATTCATATTTTTTTCGCTTAAAGTCATAAAATTAGCTACAAATTGAAATAGCACTTCGTGTGAAACATATTGATATTTGAACTAACAATATGTCAGCTATGATCTGAAAAAAAAGAAAAATGCAAAAAAATATTCAAAAGTTCGATAGAAATATAGCCAAAATGATGTTACTTTTCTATAGATATCTAAAGAATTTTATATATCGATTAAAATTATCTTCTTGTTGCCTAAAATAATAATCAATAAATGAGTTTTTAAAAGTAAGAAGGGAAATGAAAATTTTAAGGGGATGTAATTTTACTCTTGTTTGTGTTTTTGATAGTTTTACTTATATTTTTCTATAAACAAATAGCTATTTAGTTCATATACGAAGTATATAGTATATCTGCCGTACTTTTTTTCATACAGCTCAATGTAATTCCAATAGTTAGCTTTTGATTTAGATTTCGGCCATTAATACTTGACCCTTTACCAGGCATATTTTTATCAGAGAATTGTCAAAGGAAAATTAGTATTTCCGATTCTTTTACACTTATTCAACCCTTTATATGTATTATTTTCAATATCGTTTCACATTATCAACAATATTAATATCTCCGTTTACGTTTAGTCAAGCTCAACCCCTCAGTTTTAAGTTGAGTTTAAATTCAAAAAAGCAATTGTTTTCATGTCTTAAATATATATTGATTGAATTCAATGTAAATTATATTAAAAATATAAAATAATTACAGGTAAAAATACATGTAAAAGGATACGGTAAAGTTATTAAATTTAAGCTATAAAAAGGTCCATGAAAAAGGTATTTACCTAAATTAACAAACACAAAACAAGCTTTAAATGATGCACTTTAACAAGGTTTTGAAAAACAATAAGATACTTGAATAAATTAACAAAAACAAAACAAACCTTAAACATTGACAATTAATCCCCCAAACACTAGTTTTGCAAGACTCAAAGATAAATTAATATTTGATATATTTGAAATACGATGTAGTAGAAAAAGTATACATTTCATATATTGAAACGTCCTCATAATGCTTACATACAAGAAAATGCACAAAAAGCAAAATTGTAAACATAGATAATTTAATACATAATACACCAATATAAATAATCTAATGACCTAATTGAATATAATTAATGAAAGGAAACTGACCTGAAGTAAGCCAGATGGGTTACCTGCTAAAGTAAAAAAAGTTATATTTAAATAAAACAAAAAATTAACGACTTGGGTGTCAGAGCATTGAGTAATAGCATTTTAGATGATACCCACATTTAGTATTCTTTGCCTAAGGAGCTAGGATTTTTAAGCAAGATTAAAGAGATGCCCAAGTGGACAACATCATCTTCAAAAACTTACTTTTTGGGATGACAAAAACTGTACACATGTAACTATATTGATAAGATCTTAGCACAACACGCAGGGGAAAAGAAAAAAACAGTTGTGTTTATCGCATATGATAAATATAGGAACAATTAAGTCCTTTGTAAGTATAGCATTATTATTTTTGCGCTTGAATGGAGTTTATCCTTCATAATATAGAGTTATGATATAATTAGTCCAAGGATGAATTTGATATTAAAATATTTTCCTATATTTGGAGAGACATATTTGTGCACTCAACATTATTGTGAATCAAAAAAGTTACTAAAGATATTACTAAATAATTTTAGTGTATTTTATTTTCAAACTCAATAATTTTGCAGATTACCAAATAAAATGTTTTTAAGGGGGGAAAATTACCATATTAATTTTACCTTTACTAAATTATTTTCAAAAGCTTAATTATATTTAATGATAGCATAAATTATATTATTCATGATTCATTCGGTTCCCAGGAGAAGAAAGATTCACTTATTATTAATAGTGATGATTATATAAATTTATTTTTATTTAAATTATTTGTTAACCATGCAAGAAAAAAACGATTTCCTCTTGGGCCCAAATATAATTTGATTTTATTATAACAAAAAAAAATTATTCATGATATAAGTATGTGTTAAATTCTTTATTGGGCTAAGGATGAACATTGATCAAAAATAGCCCTTCTATTTTAGAAGTACAATATATATTCGATATCGTGAGTTCAGCAAATGGCCAATAAATATTGCAATAAAAGATTTGTTATCCCACAGTCCTTTAAAGTATACAACATAGGAAATGTATATATATATAATATTCACGACAACAAAATACATACCTAAACATTTTAGCTAAAAATTGTAATATCAAATATGAACAAAGTTTGTAAACCAAGAATATGAAATTAATTATGAATTAAATATTAACAAATTACCATATAACCTATAACATATTACCAAATTAAGTATCATTTGCTAATAGTGTAGATTATATCTTTCATGATATCCATGTGTGTTATTATTAGCTCATCTATCCTGAACTTCATCAAAAAAAAGATCGCTTTACTTCGAGATACACATCTGAACATTCAACATTGTGAGTGTAGCAAACTGTCAATTACCTACTATATTATTGTAATCATTTGTCTAATAATTTGATTCATAACTGTCCACAAACAGAAAAGACATCCAATCCAATAAATCCAATGCAATACCATTATTTAAAAATAGTTCTTAAGTAATTATCTTATCTTGGAAGTGTCTTTTTTATCACTGATGTGGATGATAATGCTTCATTTTGCATAAATTAAAATATAGTACATTTACTTAAACATACGTAAATAGTTTCCTAACACCAGCTTTAAATGAAAATACAATTGCATGTATTTTCAAAGAAAGATATTTAATACGAAAACTACATATGAAAAGGCTAGAAAAATTACCTAATAATTATGTAGGTATAATAAATATATCGCAAAACCAGTTATTTTAATGATTTATTAATGAATCATCGTCGCTAGTTCCTTGAAAGAAAAAACATACAAAAAGAATAATTAATATAATTTAATTGGCACTTTTCATTATATATTTTCCCTTTGGCTATGAAAATAAGTGTTTGGTTATCCTAGTGCTTGATTGTAGGAGTGAAACATTCAATGAACTTTAAAGGATACTTTTGATGTTTGTACCAAGGAATTTCATTTAGTTAATCCTTATATAATTAAAATACATGATTTAGAACTTTTTTATTTCATTAAACAACCGAAAAAAAACAAATAACAAATTCTTGATGTAATATTCAACTTGTAAAACAATTTATAATACAGTAGATTTAGCTCACGACTATGAAAAACGTATAATATTTACACAATGTTTCTTTTGGTATTTTATTTTTGACAAAAGTATATTATTTTAGTTAATGGCCCAAAGAAGTTAGCTGCTCTTTGTGGCCAATGTTTTATTTGCAAAGCCTACAGAACGTCTCCACAAGCATTTTTTTTCATTCATATGAAATTAATGGATTCATAAAGTAAAATATTGATTTTGCATATTATATAATGAAAGTATTTATATTTTTGAACGGTGTTCCTTAATATTGTACTTAATGTATGACAAACCGTGAGGTGCGTTTCTATTTTAAATGTTATACACCGTTACATATAAATTGTATGTGTTTTTGCCTGATTTTCTGAATGAAGACTTAAGAATGCGTATATGTATAAGGATTATAGCATAAAACTTACTAACAGATTAGACCTAGGATCTTCTCAGTAAGGAGGCTGCTTATTTAGGCTTTCCCTTCGGTAGGCGAACCCTAATAATATGACATGGTTATCTATTTTGTATATATTTATTTATTGAATACGCAATGTAAGGAAATGAACATGATAGTTCGATAGTATAATAAACTAGAGGACTCAGATAGTGCACACCTCCGCCGATCCCCACCAAACAAGAGCCTGAACTCAATTGTACCATTCAAACATTCTCCCTTTCACACGCCCAAAATATCCCTCGATTTTCTATCTCTAATCATTGTTTACACTCTAGAGGTACATGGAAAGAAAAGAAACTGGCGTCATCAGAGAGGAGAGCACAGCGACATCTATTGGCAGAGTAGGGTAACTTGAAATATTTATTAGTATTTAGCTCATTTTGCATCTTAATTCTGCACTCAGAGATGCCAAAAATTTAAGCACTGGTTCCTTTTGGCATTTCCAACAACTCCACAAAGTTTCATCCGAATCCGTTCCGCACTTTTTGAGTTATCCTGCTGACAAAAAACTAACTAACAAACAAACAAACAAACCAATCAAAAACAACGCCAGTGAAAACAATACCTCCTTCGCGGAGGTAATAATTATTATGTTCACATTCCTAAAATTATCAACTTTGTCGGCCCATCATAGAACTTGAAATGAAAGAAGAATCAAAAATTATATGTTTAGTGTCCCGCCCTTATTTTTTAAATAATCATAATGAAAATCGGTGTTCAAATAACAAAAACACATATTAGTTTAAATTATCTTTCTTTTGTAAGAACTATTTATCCCAAACAATAAATAAAATATTACTTATAAAATCTTGAAGTATATTACAAATGTATTTAGATAATAATAATAATCTATTTTTATAACCGTTATTCTATGTACATTAATTTTTATGCAATAAAGACTATGCTGATGGGGGGAAATAAATAAAAAGCCGTCATTACACTGCCTCCATTTTCCCTATGTTTTTTTATCCGCAAAGTTTTAAATATACATAATGTATATAAGATACACATATATAAAAGTATAAAAGGAAGATTAGGCTTAATTTTAAAAAACATACACAAACATTATAGCCTAAAATTACTTTCCATTATTGTCTAAAATTATTTCAAACTATATTGGCATTTCGAGGTTAGAACTCCTACAATAACTTTCCCTTTAATAAATATATCTTCAAAGGATATCCATGCAATCACAAAATGTATTATTTGAGGAAGAATATTAATGCAAATAGGTGCAATGTCTATCACTTTTCTATCGCCTACTATAGGTACAAGCCGGTACTTTAATGAATAAGACTTCTCATTGAGACAAAGAGGCAAACTAACAAAGGATTCTTAAATTTAACGCAAAGGCTTCCACATAGCTGATGTTTTATTTAGTTAATTGGATAAAGTGTAGCAGTATATGATTATTTTAGAAGTTCTTAACTCGATGATGGCATTCAAATGAAATACCAATATCTAATATGTATAATTGAATGCAATTTTAATATAATAGATACAACCATATTTTTGCTTACTTATTTCGCATTCCTTCGCACTTTTAAGTTAACCAAATTTGCAAATGTCAAAAGTTAATGTGTTCGCTCAACAACTATGTTAACATTTCAATGTATTTAAAATTTATATACGTAAATGATATCAACTCATTTATATTTGGGTCTATATATTTTTTGCCAACGATAATTCAGGCTCAATTTAAATTGTGGGGCTTTTTTTCTTACTCAAAATATTTTAATTAGCATACTTATTTTAGCAAAATCATTTCAAGTTTGCCCTCCCATGGAGGAGGCATTTATTGAGTATATTTTTTTCATTTAGCTTCATTCTGGATAATAAAAATGGTATTAGATCTATAAAAAAATTCGAATGCTCTAAAAATATATTTTTCTATTGAATTATTAGTGTATAATTTTGCTTTGGGTAATGCTTATAATTAAAGATTTTTTTATTTATTTCCATCAATGAATATATCAAGAGATCCATGTAGATATAAATAAGAATTATGATGTTAAAATTTCAATAAAGATTTGCTTTTGAAAATTAAATTATTAATGGCACATATAAGACAGGGAAAGCCTCAACAGGTTATAGATTAAATTTGTTAAAACATCTCTTATCTGTGACAAAACTAAGTTAGGACCGCAGAGTGATATGCAAGCGATTCTCTCAGCCACAAATACTAACATTATTGAAGTTATTTCTGGACAAAAAAGAACCAAAGCCGGAGACAACGGATTTCTTCAGCTTTGAACTAGGTTGGTTCCGAATCATAAATCTCTCAGCCATTTTTTATGCGTTGTTAGTTCATAATCATCTTGTTTCAAACTTCAAAACTTTTATTGATATAGTGATTAAGTAAAATTGGAGCATTATGAAAATAATTAATATTCAATAAAATCCTACTGAAAAAACGGTGGATCAAATATATTTTTGAAGTGTGCCATGTATGAATAGAGAGAAAAGTAAATAAAAGATTGATTATTTATCTCCTAGAATAGATAAAGCTCACCGTAACCTAATCCGGTATCAACTAAACATCTTGTGTCAAACCTCAAAACTTTTATATATATTTTGATTAAGTAAAATGTAGAGGATTATGAAAAATAATAATAGTTTTCTACATCCTACGAAAAAAACAAGATTCTAAAAAGTCTTTAAAAATAAAGATATATATAAAAGCTGAAATATTAATTAATATACTTTCCAGGAACCATTTTCATTCCTCAATATGATACAAAAAGGTCTGCCTTTAATGTTCTTCTCATTGATTTTCTTTTGTGCATAATAGTTTTGATGGATTTGAATTCACTTGAAGATAAACGATACCCATCACAACATGTGAATATGTCCATCAAATTTATTTTGGATGAGTACGAGGGATGAATAAAGCTAAGGAACTCCGGATATCACAATGAAGAGAAGCCAGCTTTAATTAAACGACTTCCTTTAGTTAATGTTACAAACGGGAGCATCAAGGAAAAACAAAGGATGAATTAGAATTCAATTGAAGAGGCGTCAAATTCCGGATCTGAGATGTTTACAAGTATATTGATTAAAGCTATTGAAGTGAATGAACATGATAATAGTATAATAAAGCTAGAAGAAACGATCCAAAAACACGGTCAAATATGTTCAAAACACACAGATATAGTTTGAGCAATCGGGGATTCAGAATATTCACGTTAGATGCAGTTTTTTCTTTATACAAATACTTTTTACACTATGCTTAATGTTAAAAGTTCGAGGAAAGTCATTTAGCAAATAGGTTTTTATTATAAAGTGAAAGTTAAAATATATGTTATGTAAATGGAAAGCAGTAACTTAAGTTATCTTTTGACATATAATATATCAATTCTCTTACATTAAAAACAAAATTGTAAATGAAAATGACTAACAGTGAACAATTGCAAGAACGCATTACTTTGACTTTTTATTTCAAAACGAACGAGATCTGTTGTATCGATAAAAAAGATTAAAAACATCAAATTGACAATACGACCTTCTTAAAATAAATTGACACTAAATTCATCTATACAGTATGTTTCTCCTCTTAATTTTTGGTCATTCTAATTATATATCTAAATTTAAAAAAGCATTAATTTTATGTTCCCATGAGCCAACAGATGACAGCACTTTATCAATCTATTAAACCTCTCCATGGACTGTTTAGGGCAGAATAAGTTGTAATTGAGTCTATTCATAAAAAAAATGAGGCAAACGAGACTTCTACGCAACTGCTTCGATTTCTTTAGTTATCCATGCTTTCCTCATGGCCTTACAAATTTTAATAAAGAGTTTTAAAATGAGATATGGACACCCAAAATAGTTTATGAAACTGAGCAAACAAATTGTAATTATTTTGCCCAAATACTCAGTTTATTTATGATAGTTTTAAATGTAATTATGCTACAGTATATGTGAGTGACATACAACGTATTTACCTAAACTTGTCTATTACTAAATAAACTTTTTACAAAACAGACAGATTTATATATTAAAAACTAATATTTATATCCGGTCTAATGATAATTAGTTTTTTCATTGTGCTGCAAAAAACGACTTATGGTACATGATCCATCACATTTGATAAGAAAAGGTCTTTAAATTACTCAATCGAATTGAACTTCTCCCTAGGATAATGCGAACTTACGCCCTATACATAAGAGTGAAGTCGCTTACTTGCATACAAGCATACGCGCTTATTTTTAAGTCTTGCAGAGTCAAGAAATCCAAATTTGAATGGTTATTAAAAACAAATTAAAAGTAATGAATCTAGCCAATACATTACGTACGAGTCAAACGTCAATCAATCTTAGGCTCAGGGCACGAGCTGTAAGAAAATTGATCGCATGATCTGCGAGGTGGAGTCTGACATAGACAATCGTGTTATTATATACTTAATATACTTTAAAAAATGATTGTACCAAAAAAAACGATGGATCCCATGTAGGTAAAAGTGAAGAAATATAGCCTTTATGACATAACACTATAATTAACCATTTTTGTTTCTACTCAGGATGTAATAGATCCTTCATATTTCTTAAAAACTTCATTAATAATGTCTTGCTTCTCCCATGCAATAGACTTATATAAGTTTGACTTTCATTCGGTCAAATTAAATTCATATATACATATACGTAGTTCATACTCAAGTGGATACAAAATATGGAGAATGCCAATTAGTTTATATTTGTAAAGTGTATTTGAATAGGATATATTTAGATTAATTCATACGGATAACTAATTTTCATTTTGTAAGATGCCAGGATGGGAATTCTGTAGTTGATCAGGGTAACTATTAGGTAGACATGTACTCACTAATCCGTGATTGCATCTTTGAGCACAAAATAGTACGTTTGACTTCCTCTAGGACTATTTCATTGTTTTATCACGTTGTGTATCAGCCATTTTAAGTCCTTGTTGTATTCAAACAGCTCTTAAGTGGCCGTAATTTTTATGGTATGTTGTATCCAGTTATTATAGTGGTGGGTGGTCAGAAGTCATTGCTATTATCGATAATACATTTGTGATATGTGGATGTATGTAGAGTTGCGTGATAATCATTGCCATAAGTCCACTTTGTGAATTACCTTTCTATGAATCCTGCATATTTTTGAGGCATTTAAGGGTGTTGCTGAATTTTCTTTATTTTATTTCATAAAATGAGAGTTTCCAAAAAGCAAAATTGTTTTGCGGATCATTTGGTGGATATATTGATATACGTGATAATCAGAGTTTTATGTCCGTACTTTTGTTCGTTTGCAGGGGTTAGTTAATGCTTTTGGGGTTTGTTTAGGACATAAGAATCCAATTTACAGCATCTAAAAAAGGTATAAAGATATACTTAAAACAGCCAATGATATGGATACTGTTGGTAAAATCACTATTGAGTCCAAGTTTACTACACATGTGGAATCGCAAATATGATATTAAATTCATGCAATTATAAGTATTTTCTTTTGAATGGGGAAGGCAATTGTGATAGTTAATTATATATGTCTACTCCAAGGTGATCCATTATCTCAAAATAAACTCAATCATATACGCCAACTACGAAGTTGAGTTCCATCAGGATGAGGCCACCTTAGTCATGTAATAAAAGAAAACATGTTTATAAGTATATATCCTAATGATACATCGACTGGAAGAGACATGATGGGTAGTAAATAGATTTAATACAATGTTTAAGTGCTTATAATATTAAGTATAGAGAATTAAGTAAAGCATGTAATATAAATACTTGAACAAATGTCCATCAGGTAGTAGCATACAAAATATATAGAAATTGCCCTTGTAATGAAAAAAGCCTTGCCTCTATCGTAAGTCTACGGTGAAATTAGGAAGAAATGGCCGAGGAAATACAGCTAGAAAGGGATGACCCTAGATAAATAGACCATGGAGATATGGCCTACGATAGAAAAGGAAAATGATGACTCACAGAAAAATGGTCATAATAAATATTATCATGTAATAGCAACAAGGAAATCATTTGTTATATTGTAAGATTAAAAGATAAATAGATAATACAAGATGCGCAGAACGCAATGTTTAGATTCCTATGATTAGAAAAGGAAAAACTGAAAGTCACAGATGACGTCACAGTAGCGATTGTATTAAATAAAATCAAAGGTACATTTAAAAAATGATTAATTTCAAAAGGAAATAAAAAATTTGAAACCCGGGAGCTCTCCGGCGGAGGCGGAGCTGCAGAAGGACGGCCACGTGCTCCGGAGCTCCTAGATGCGTGCGGCGCTACCAGCCAAAGCCTCAGAGTCCCGTGCGGTGTCAGGACTTCCACGTCCTCCCTGATGCTGAAAACTGTGCGTCCCGGGTGGCTCGTGGCGGAGGAGCCTCGGACGTTATTCCTTTGAGAGCCTTTACGTTCTTCGCTAGTTGTCCTAGAGGTATAGAGATATAGGCAAATCGTAGCTGTGTGACGTCACATTTTTTTTATTGGAAATATCCTTCTTGTTTACATGAGTTCTGCCCCCCCCCCCTGGGTAGGATCTTATATTTGTTGCCATTATTTACTCAATTTAGATTAAAATAGGGCTTGATCAATACTTAGTATATTCCCTTCAAAATCTTGCCTACATATGTGTTTAGGCCATTTTTGTTAATGAGACTTCATTTTCCTTATTTAATTTTAGGTCATTTCTTACTTTGTTATTTTTTATTGGGTCATTTCTTCCGTGGCGTATTTTCCCGGACATTTCTTGACACCGTCTGCGGTTGCTCGTGTAAATATTTAAAAAAAGAACCGAAGACATGAACGAAAAGTTGAAGCCATTATGGTGCAATATAAATAAAAACAATTGAATGACTAAAAAATAATATGTTTTCTCGTACTATACTTTACAATAATGATAACAATGACAAAATTGAGAGGTTCATGGATGGACACACTAACTAGAAACGTTATTTGGCCAGTTTCAGAGTTTTTTCTGTCAAAAAGTCTTCAATTCGAGTCATCTATTCGATGTAAGGAAAAGTAGAGAACAAACAGGACTAAGAGATTACGCGTCCATGTTGTTTCATCAATAATGTCAACACTCTAGCTGTAAAAAGCAGCTGAAATTTATCAGATATATTTTTTTTATATTTTTTTATAATAATAAAGATCTATTGTTTAAAAGCATTTAAATGTACTATCATAGAAATTAATGGGTGATGGTACTTAATATAATTTATTTAAATTATTTAATCATATTTAATAATATAAAGCGTCCCGTGAGATTTATTTTTTTGTTTGTAGCAATATAACATCAAAGAAACAAACGGGTTCTTGTAATTATATATATATATATATATATATATATATATATTATATATATATATATATATATATATATATATATATATATATATATAATATATATATATATATATGTGTGTGTGTGTTGTGTTGGAACAAATCCGGTATCAGGCGGTTATATATGTATGAATATATATATATATATAAGAAGTTCTTTGAGGATATATATATATATATATTCATATATATTATAAGAAGTTATTTGGGATAAATATATTCCATTACATAATAAAACGAATAAATGTGTATGAAATTGAAGTAAATAGATAGTTATACACGTCAAAATAGAGATAAAATATTTATTTTGACACATATTATTGAAGAAGTTATAAGGACGTTAAGTATTTGGTATCTTTGCGTAATATTAATGTATTGCCCTTGGTTGCATTAGATTTTTCTGGAACGACATGCAAATATACCTTAACTTGATAAAGAGCCTCTATTATACTTGAAAAAATATATATTTTTATGTAGCTAATTAAGAATTTGACCATATAGGGATTATCTATATTTTATGTGAATATTAAGTAATATACTAATTGTATTAAGTGACGTTTGATTGGTCAAATGTTCGGTTATAAATAACAGATGTCCATCTAAATTTTAAGACACATACTTGTTGTTGTGGAGGTGTGAAACTCGACTCAGAGAAATGATTCCATTTAAAAAAAACATTAGGGTCTCTTTTTCATTGCCAATATATATATAAATTGCATTAATTATGAGGTATTTACTTTCTTTTATTATATATTATGATTTTTTAATTATTAATTCAAACAACTTCTTCAAACTCACAAACGGAAGTATATATTTTTGGTTTTATCATCATTTTTTGTTTTCAATTAATTCATAGAAAAGGATATAAATATGGATGGACAAGAAATCAGATATATTTATTTTTATACTGCTACCCATCAATACAGCTATCCTAACTATAAATCGTTGGTGTTCTGATCTATTTCTCTACATTATAATACATATACATAGAATTTATATAAATATAACTAGAGGCATATATGACACTCAGAGAGTTGTACCTCCCGCCATCCCACAAACATTCCCATTTCAACATTCTCCCTTTCACACGCCCGATTTCTTCTTAATCATTGTTTCCTCTCGTTAGCTCATTTTGCATATTAAAAAAGCCACTCAGAGACGGGAAGAGGAAGAAGTTTTAAGCTACGTCAATGGGGAACATGTCCTGAGCGATATATGAACAATAGACGTCAATGAATAATATTTTTAGCGTTGTTCTGTTCTACTCCTGAATAGAGACCTCATTTCATTTTGCATATTAAAAAAGCACTTAGAGATGCCAAAATTAATCACTTGTTACTTTTGGCATTTCCAACAACGCCACAAGTTTCATCGAAATCCGTTCAGTACTTTTTGAGTTATCCTGCTGACAAACTAACAAACTAACACAACCAACAAACGCCAGTGAAAACAATACATCCTTCGGCGGAGGTAAATGATCTGGTTACTCATTATATAAATATATATATATATTCTCTGTTTCCTTGAATAATGTTATCATTTTTTACCTCCGCCGCAAGGAGTATTGTTTTTTTTCACTGGCGTTGGCTTGTTGGTTTGTTGGTTGATTGTCAGCAGGGATAACTCAAAAAGTACGGAACAGATTTCGATGAAACTTTGTGGAGTTGTTGGAAATGCCAAAAGTAACAAGTGATTAAATTTTGGCATCTTGAGTGCAGAATTAAGATTGCAAAACGAGCTAAATATAATATATACTTCAAGTTAGACTACTCTGCCAATAGATGTCGCTGTGCTGTGAAATCGGGTGCCGGTAGCGTCTTCCTCTCGAATTTCAGTTGAGGGGAAACCCTCCCCGTCCCTCTACGCCGTCCCAGTCGTGAAAAATCCGCCTCGGAAGGCTCATAAGGACCCCAGTGACGGCGGAGGTTTGCACTCTCTGAGTGTATATATGCCTCTAGTTGTTACAATTTGAAATGGACATTATAGCTTTCTAGTTGAATTCTTTAAAACAAAGAACGTCCAAAAAAAAAAAGATTACATCTCTTCGGTCGCTTAATATGCAGCAAAAATAAGTCCCATTACAATGTTGGATGATATTAGTTTGAAGTGTATACTTTCATCTCATCAACAAGGACCTTTGTAATTATAAGGATCCAAATTTGGACGAAAATATAATGCTCTCAAATATCGTGTAGAACGCAACTAGAAAAATATTTTAGGGTCACGGGCTGATTAGTGAAATAAAGGCATTGGATACGATTAAATTTCATCATGGATGTATTAATGGTATTTGTATAGAACCTTTATTATTATTAAACAAGGTTGTGTGCACATACTAAATATCATAAAAATGATTTATGTCACTAATAAAACATATGTTCATTCTGTTTTTGTCTGATTCTTTGACTAAAATTATGTTTACAATTGAAAATAAAATAAAACGCCGTTTCTTGACGTAGTTGAATTTAAAGAATGTCAAAATCTGTATTATTTTGTTCCTTGTTATCAAAATTTGATCTGGTTGAATGTTGACTGATGACAGTCTATGTGTTATAATTTAATTTATAAAACATCAAAGATGTTTCAATTTAACAACCCAATTTTATACAAGTTTTTTGCTAATAAACATGGAACAAGAAAGTTATGAAGGCAATTGAAACGGAACATTTTGGTTAGAGACAGACAACAATCGAAAAGGCTGATACTTTGAGATGTAATCACAAGATGTGAATCCGGTAGAATACATTGGCGATTAACGTTTTCGTCTCCCGTAAAATGATCAACTCATTGAAAAGTGATCTTGGTCCATTGAGGAAATTTGAATGCTATAAGGCTATTCATATCTATAAAGATATGTTTATAAACCATTTTGAAGAATATGTTCATGACGACTCTGGGTATAATTACATTCCTCTCTTAGTCTGTTTGTGGACAAATTAAGATTTTGAATAAGACAAAATTGTAAAAAAACTTGTCAACCAATATGCGTACATACTTAAAATAAAAACATTTTTTCTCTCTTTCAAACATATTTACAATTTGCCCTTAAAATACGTGTTACTTTTTCACAAGCCTTCAATATTTGTATAGTCAAACCTCTGTTAGTGGGCAAGGAGCAGAGGAAAAATTGTACCCCTAACCATCTGTGTAAAGCAACCGACCGTTTCTAAATGGCACCATTTTTTGATTTCCTTGAGGGACTTTATAGGCAGGTTTGACTGTTATGTATTGGTTATCCATATAAACTCTGGGTGCAGTCTCAAGGCCTCTGAAGGCCTTACATGTAATACATAGACATAGACCATCAATTTATCTTCCTGAAGTGATGCAGAGGCTAACTTCTTCAAATACAACCCACGCAGAATCTGTTTTTTTTTATTTTAAAAATGAGGAGTGAATTCAAGGGCTTACACATAGCAAAATCAAGAGACATGAAGGGGGAAAAAAAATCTTAGATCACGACTTTGTATTTTTAATTTCCTTATAATTTCATCGCTTAGCATATTTTGAATAGATTAAATATATAAAGCAAATGTTACTTTTTCTGCGATCAGGAATGTTTAAGGAATTAAATCTTATGGCTTTTAGAGTCAAGACTTGAGCTGAATTCAAATGGTAAGTCAATAATATTATTGTATGTGTTGCATTACGATCAAATAGATAATTTTTATTTTTTTGAATCATACCGTTTAAAGTCAAATATACTTTTACAATAGAAATCGAAGATTTATTTTATGAACATTAAATAAAAAAGTGACAATTTGCCAAAAATGAATATATTTTTTTATGTATAGTTTGTTGAATTATTAATAAAACACATAGATAAATAGACTGATGTAACTCTAAAAAGTATTGCATTATTTATATTTTTCTGTGTTGGTTTATATTCAGCTGTGACTCAGATAGAAGAAATCCAATTTAACATTTGTGGAGTGTAAAAAAAAAATTCCATAGCCACAAATATTATCACAAGGATTTGATGAAACATCTTGTCGATTTTTGTTGTTTATTAGTAATCGAGTTTATTTATTATTTTTGAGTTTGGATTTATTATTTGATGTATAGATTGTCCCTGTCGAAGTTCATCAGTCTGCAAAAAATAGATGTATTTTTCATTGCTAAAAAGTTAGAGGAGAACCAAAGTCATTTTTGACTGCCTCTTCTAAACTATGTCAGAGCCCTGAAAAACTAAGACTCGATGATTGGACTATACGAAAAATAATCAAACGGGGCTCTGATTTATTTAAATGTCATCTTTTTATGTATGAAGCGGTATTTTTTTATGTTATTGTTAAGATGTTTATTTATTAGCTAAAATCCATACAGTGTAAACATATAAGAATACATAGATAGTAGGAGATAAAAAACATAAATCTTAAGACAGTACGTTAAAAAACAAACATAAAGAACATTATAATTCAAAATTACGTGCTAAAGATAAACCATAATGTAAAATGACTTATTAAAAATTATTTATTATTCAATATAAAACGTTGATGTCGTCTTATTGTCGAATTGATGAGTTTGTGGTATTCGAGAGAATTTGAAGGAATAAACTTAATCAAATCTCCGGCCCATGTCCATGACGTCGCAGATGAATTGGGAATTTTATTGTTTTTGTTTCTTTTTGTCCATGTGTACAAAATAATTAATGGCAAATGTAATATTCAATAAATAATAAATATATATATATGTATTACTCTGTAGCAAAATATTGATATTACGTTACTTAATCATATCTTAATGTAGGACATAGGGATAAAAATGCGCAGTAGAGGGTAGTATTTGAATGCCATCTTAATTTTAAAACCCCTCTAAATATGATGCAATAATGATCTCAGTTTTAGATAATAATTTGCATAATCAATTAGGTATATTTATCTTACATAGTATTGGAGCGTGTTTTGTGCCTATGTATTTAGATTATATTGGACTCGCATCTTGTGTATCTGTTGAAGCAGGACAGATTATGTTGCCTAAGTTTTCTGCATAATTGACCATACGCCAAAATAATATTTTGCACACTCAAGGAATTTAAATGATATAAAGATTAGTAGCAAAGATTCAAACCTAAAGCATTTGGATCTCGTCATATATTTTTAATCTTATGCGAATTAGCATTTGTTGCAATTCTCATTGTTAAACTTGTTATTTTTTTAACTCATTCTTATGGGACCTAATTGTTGTAGTTGGCAATTATGTGTTCAAGAAATCAATGGAAGGGTGTTTTTAATTATTGGAATTAGTATGTAATACTGTGAAGTATTAATGTATAGTTTTTTGTTATTTGAACTTGAGATTAAATGAGTTTGTAAATATTATTATGAACTAAAATTAGAAAGAGATAAATTTTTCTGATTGATAAAAAAATATTTAAGCTCAAACTAACTATAAATCTTGCTCGCGAGAAAGATATTGACATTTTTTTAAATATGAATTATATGGTATTATAAGTATGAGTACGATACTAATAAAATAGGACATTAATACAGTAAAACATAGTTAATGTCTTCTATTGCACAAAAAATAAAAAAAGATATATATTTTTTTATTTTTAGCTATAGTTTTTGTATTTTGCACTACTTTCACATGTTTGAGTCTCGCCGACAAATAAAAACAAAAAATCAATCAGGAATATTTTCTAGAACTGAAATAGATTATAATGATTTGCCGTTTTCATAAATAAAACTTTTATGCTTTTATGGTGACCTAGTAAACATAATTAGCTGTCAGTGAACTCATTTCCACAATAACTGAACTCTCATATGCAGTCGGAGGGGATTATGTGTACTGATAGAGAAGTTTTTTTGTTGATCTGATGAAAATTTGAGTTTTAATTGGTCGACCTCATTATTCATGGAACAACCTAATATCATAAAGAACACGAAATTTATATACAGAAGCGAAAAGTTTTCAAGGGAAAAAGCATCGTCCTAAATAAGAATCACAAGACACAAATTATAGAACCATAGTCTAAAGACGCTCTCATGTTCTATCTGAGATACATTTCAAGGGATGAGTTCATGTTAAGACAAATATTACTGGAAGGAATCCTTAAATCAGTTGTATAGTCTACATTTATAACGACAAAACATATTTCACACGAATCAAATTCATCGTTTTAGAAGGCGAACATATACCTAGTATATATATATATATATATAATAATAGTTATTAGGGTGATTCTTATTTAACGTTTTGGATTTAGAGTCGGGCTCCCCTAGGATTTACGTTAGTGTATATGAGATCATTGTGACAGTTGAGACGAAATCGAATGTAATGGCAGACATGCTCAAAACGGGGCCAACAAAATTAGTAGTAACTTATGTAGGTAATAATTTTGTTTCGCTGTTTCTGATTGCCCTAATGTCCTTAATTTTAATGCTTTCAACTAATTTGCCGCAAAATGTAGGATGCTCGCAAGGATTCCAAATCAGTTTTTATTTTTAATGTACATCCAAATTCAACGAGAACATTAAGTTTTGAAATAGTCATTTTTATGCAAAAAAAAACCCAAAAAGAACATTTGAAACTTATTTATCTCGTTTGATTTCAATGTAAATGAAAAAATAAAACTGATTTTGGAATTCTTGCAAGCATACCTACATTTTGCGGCAAATTGTTTGAAAATAGCGTTGAAATTAAGGACATTAGGGGCAATCGATAGCGGAAAAAAAAAGTACTACATAAGTTTACTAAATTAACTTTTGGCCCGTTGAGCATGTACTTCCAATTATTCGATTTCGTTCAAACTTTCCCAGATGATTTCTATGCACTAAAGTAAATCCTAGGGGGAGCCCGACTCTCAATCCGAAAACGTGAAATAAGAATCACCCTAATATATATATATATATAATAAGAATAATAATAACTAGATAAATATTAGACTGTAATTAGTGCCTACTTGCAAAGGACTCAATGATCGTCAATTAAAACTCTTGAACTATAATAAATACATACCTTCAGAGACTACTACTCCAGCTTACATTATTCTAATCGAAGATCAAATAAAAAAAACTATTAAGGTCCATTAATATTGGTTTTCGGATTATAACATGATAGTTGAAAGAAAAGGAGACAAATGGGCAGCCTGATGTTTCAACCTCAACTGCTGAAACACAAATATCAATAAAAATGTCACATCTGAATCG
>CP045902.1:11936546-11964065 GCA_013387185.1 Caligus rogercresseyi
TGTTCTTACAAAAAAAATATTTTTTGTCCATGTGTCTACTTATAGATCTGACTATTTGATTGCAGAATAAAAAGATGTTTTTTAAATGTGATTTGACGAGTTATCTACAACAACATTAGAATTGGATTTGCCCGCAATTTTCAGTTCAACATAGATCAGAAATGTAACCGTCAAGATCAATATTTGGAAGAAATGGCCAAAGTAAACACTTCTAGGAAGAAATGGCCCGATAAGAAATGGACCATAATATCTATTTTTCTACTAATGGAAAGTACTAGTAAAAATTATAATAGTTCTTCTTTACATATTTGTATTAGAGTGCTTATAATATAGGTTTGCATCCGAAACAATATTATTTTTCCTCAAGTGCTTCTAACATCGTATGTACATTATATAAGACATACTTATTATATGCAATAATTGGTGACAACAACATGGAAGCATTTATGTTTATTTGCAAAAATACAACCACTTTATGCCATTATTTTCTCAACTTATATGAGCAATAGTTTTTTGCAATGCATAGGTGTATTTCACTCAAATACTTGCCTTCCTATGGATTTGAGTCATTTTTCCATGAGTCAACATTTTCCTTTTCTATCATTGTCCATTTCTTCCTAGATTGTATTTTCCTGAGCCATTTCATCTGAACACCACCATGATCGATTGGTATTCGGACATGCCTTTCTCTATTCTTATTCATATATATATATATATATATATATATATATATATATATATTAGATATATATATATATATATATATATATATACAGGAAACGACTGGGACACTTTTTTCGCCGGGACCCGTGCCGGGACTAAAATTTTTCAAGCCGGGACATAAAATATATTTTAGTTCCTTCGACATTCTGAAGTGAAGAATTTCCCAAAAAAATTAGTGAAACGTTTTTTTAGAAAGAATCTCCAAAAAAAAAAGTGATGACATTTTTTTTAGAAAAAAATCTTCAAAAAAGTGACGACGTTTCGTATTTCGAAAATTACTTGCTAAAAAAACGTCCTCACTTTTTTGGAGATTTTTTTCTAAATAAAATTTATGAATGACAAACGAAAGAAATATTGAAGTCCCGGCTAAAAAAAGCCAGGACACCGGGCCGGACCGGGACGCTCAAAAAAACAGCCGGGACCCGGGCCAGGCCGGGTACCCGGTCGTTTCTGATATATGTATATTATATATATATTGTCAATTAGTGGTAAAATCACTTAATAAAATATGCATATATGTGTGTCCAAATTATCTCTCCTCCTTAAAAAAAATTATACGTTAAGTGTTTTGCCTCTTTACCCAATCAATAACTTCTTTGACACCTTGATAACTTTTTGTCTGTGATTTTCTTCTACGTTAATGTGCAGATGTCAAAGTTCAGACTGCTAAACTGCGATGGGCTTGGAACCCAGTTATTTGTTGATGACATGACAAATCTCATTTTTATTGGAAACTGAAGAAGCTAAAATAAAAAAATATTACAGGAATGATAGAACAATTTTTTTAATGAAATACTTGCTCTCACAGACTTGACGATGTAATTATATTTTGTTGTTTTAGTATTAATTAGAACACGTAAGTTGATATACGTATTAAGAGCTTAATAATGAAAATGAGAAAGTGGAAAAATTGAGAACTAAATATAAACGTTTGTAACCAAAATATATTTGTAGAGGAAGAATACTGCATTTTTCGGCTTCTAAATACTAAAATATTGTCTGTTGAAGTAATTAGGTTTAGTTTATGATAAATTAATAACTACTTACTAAGAAAAACTATTACAACCTTGTTATTAAGCTTATTATGATGACGTCACAATAAAAATATTAACTGTATTTTTTAGTCCCTAATTATCGGACAGAAGAACATAATTATAAAGTGTCCGATAATTGAAGCAATCGTGCAAATGAATGCTTGCTCAAACAAGCCTCGCTCAAATGAAAATTGCTCCAAAAATCCTGGACCAATAGAAACTTTCTCTATCTCAACTCGTGCAAATGATAGGGAGCCATATATATATATATGTATATATCAGGCTTGTGAACGGAACGCAAAATTGAACGGCGTTCAGCTGAACGCACGTTCAATGAACGGAACGCAACTTTTTTTTAACGCTGAACGTTGAACGCAAAAAAAGAGTTTTGCGTTCAGCGTTCAATTTTTCCAAACATTTCTTGGACTTTTTTGGAAATTAAAAAAAAACGTCCTCACTACGCATTACTTTTTGGGAAATTATTTTCTAAAAAAAAGTCATCACTACGCATCACTTTTTTGGAAATTATTTTCTAAAAAAAACGTCACGCATTACTTTTTGGTAAATTATTTTCTTTAAAAAAAAAAGTCGTCACTTTTTTTAAATATTTGAACTCTGAACGCAAAAACATTGAACGGAACTCTATTTTTTAACGCTGAACGGAACGCTGAACGCAAAAAAGCTGAACGTTCACAAGCCTGGTTCAAACCAATTATGAAATATATTTTTGTCACTCCGATGAAGACACACCCAAAGCATGTTTTGACCACATATATTTTTTCTTAATGTGCAGAAGAAAAAAAAAGTCATGAGAGCCAAGTCAGGACTGTACACGGGATGATCTAAAATTTCGACGTTTTGACTCGTCAAAAAGAAGTGGGTTGAGTCAAATTGTAGGAACTCGTATTTTCATGGAAAACAATGATCCTTCTTTTCTCGTTGGTTTTGCGAATATCTACGAAGACTTAAGAACAATATACTGTGGTGTATTCCTCAGAATTGACCGTCCTACGATGTTCATATTGAACAATCGCCACATACCAGTTTTTATAAACAACTTTCGTTGGATTTGGCTCATCTTCGAAGATACACACGGTCAATTGCTGTTGGTTTCGGGCTCATTCGCTCCATGATTCGTCATGATTCTTAAAATATATATGGAAATATAACTTAAACAATCTTGAAGTTGTGAAAATCACAACTTTTAACTTAAAGATCAAAAAGTATATAAAACTAGAGGACTCAGAGAGTGCAAACCTCCGCCGATCCCCACCAAATGAATCACTTGGTCTTTTTGTCATTTGCCAATAGATGTCGCTGTGTTCTCCTCTTTGAGAGCACAGCACAGCGACATCTATTGGCAGAGTAGGCTAACTTGAAATATTTATTAGTATATAGCTCATTTGCATCTTAATTCTGCACTCAGAGATGCCAAAATTTAATCACTGTTCCTTTGGCATTTCCAACAACTCCACAAAGTTTCATCCGAATCCGTTCCGTACTTTTTGAGTTATCCCTGACAAACAAACAAACAAAACCAACGCCAGTGAAAACAATACCTCCTTCGGCGGAGGTAATAACATAATACAACTAAAGCAAATCTGTAACAGTGCATTTTTGGTCTTCTAGTATTTTTTATGTTTGTGAAGAAACAGATGGCTTTAATGTCGTTGCGAAGTTGAGTTAGTTCATTTTCTGTTTCTGCACTTAGAGAATCTTGACAATTTTTGGGGCGTAGCAAGGATTGTTTTCTTTTTACATATAACAGCTATAAACATGCCTTTTGTGATCGTTCAGCTTTAGTCATTATTAAAGATAACCAAAACTTTACTACAATAAACATTTGGATATCGTAAAGGACTGAAAATCAATTTAACAATCATTCTCTCCTATTTGATTATATTGAATCGAATCCGTGTCGACATTATAAAACATTTGTTAAGGTCTTTATTTAAAATTGTATTACATTCAGGGTGTGGATTGACAGGAAAAACGAACGCCTTTCGCGAACACACGTTCAAAATCCAACGCCTGAACGGATTATAAATGAATGGACGAACGTAATTTTTGTTGTTGGCGTTCTTCCTTTCAATTTTTTATTGAATGTGCGAAAAGTGTGGATGTTTTTATATAACAAAAGGTTCAGTCAATATTTCTTACGTCACTCCAGAAAAAAAGTGACGAACAGAAGTGTAATTGAAATTACTGAGAGTCATTCTTGATAGAAGTGACGACGTTTTTAATCATAGAATTTTTCTATTGGAAATACGAACAAATTAAGATAATTGATATTTTCAACGAACGGACGAACACTATAAAATTGAACGCACAAGCGCCTGAACAGATTTTTTTCAAATCGAACGGACGAACGCTAAGGTTTCGAACGCCCACAAGCCTGATTACATGAAATGGAATACATAAAATACAATTGTATATTATGTATGGAACATTAAAGCATGAAAATTAATTTATCAAACAAAGGATATTTTAAATGAAGTTGGCCAAAATGAACCTTCCTCTCTCGTGAGGGGAACCCGCGCCCTAAACAAATGCTCTGTGGGTGGCTTCGAGGTGTTAAAGTGTATAGAAGACTATTTGATTAATCCATAATTATTATTTTTTTTTTTGGGGGGGGGGAAATTCTACGATTATTTGGTTATGGATTCGGACAACATTTTATGTGAAGGATTTAGGGTTGCTAACAGTTATTTTGAAGTTATACAATCAATCCCTTTATTTGTTTGTTCGATCCTCTGTATCTCTTAACCATTTAGTCAAATATTAATCAACATTCCAAGGGATAAGTTTAAGGTGCCAAGGAAGTAATAGGTCAAAGTGGGAATTCCGGGCAACGCCGGGAAGCATCCGCTATTTATATATATTCATTGGTTTAACTGTTCGTATCCATAATTGCATGGTTGTTTGCTTCTATGGTTGTTGGTTGTGTAACAAATTGTTGTCTCTAAGCTAGTCTGCAATATTAGACAAACATATATTACTATAAATCCTCTGCTTGTGTGGGTTTCAATAATATTGTTTTATTATAAAAAAATTATATGGCTACCTGCAAAAATAAAGTTTGCTCTTAAAGAGTCATCTACAAATATAAATAAATAACCCTCTTTATAGCTTCTTACATATGACATTTAATTGGACAAGAATATATTTAATTCATGTAATATTTATATTATTAATTATGTTGTATTCAAGAATGATCTAAATGATTTTTGTGGATTGATAAATAAAATAATTTCTGAGTTTATAAAAATACATATTATAATAAAAACATAAAAAATGAGTATCGACTAGATTTCCGTTACGGTGAGTATCTTGACTAAGGGACATTGTTGCTGGGGTTTTCTTGACTAGCTGAGGTTTGAGTTTTCTCTTTAGGCTGCTTTTGTTAGTGTTAATGCACAAAGCCTTCGATGACTGTTGTAATTGCTACGATCTGCAAAATTTTTGGCGCAGTGTTCGCATTTGAAGGGACGTTCTCCGGTGTGGATTCGTTCGTGGGTCTGTGGAAGGAAGAATTGACAGGATGACTAATAGTAATGTTGCTGGCTTTAAATGAGAGTTGTGAATCATATTCATAGAGATATAAAGATATAGAGAGCTTATTGGACTCGTCAGAAAAATATATCATTGTGTCAAGAATATAGCTGATCGAGTTTCTCTGCTATTAGAGGGAAGAGAAATACGTCATTGTGTTATGTTTATATCTCTATGATTCTATCTCTATGATCAGATTACGATGACGTAGTATCAATTACTTTGTTTATAGTGGACACACAGAAACAATAGAACGCTGTTTCTCTACTATTGAAGGGAATCAGCTCTCTATATCTTTATATCTCTATGGTCATATTATATATAAATATATATATATATACAGGAACGGAGTGGGAAGAATTTATCCACCGGGACAATTAGGCCTCGCCGGCCTTATACAGGCCCCAATATGCCATTGGGAGGCTGTCAACGGCCGTTTATGTTTCTTGAGGCCAGCGGCCCACCGGGAATAGTCCCGGTACTCCCGCTGGCCACTCCGCCCCTGTATATACACTGTGCGGAGCTACAATTTGGACAAAGTTTGAAAGGCCATTACTTGAGAACCCTTAGTCCTATTACTTTAAAAACAACTGTTTTGGCTTCAGTTGGTTCTCATCTTTTAGATAAAAGGATGCCATCAGAACAAGACCGCCGTGTAGCCATTTTGGTCGCCCTCCGAGCGGACCGCGCGCCAAAAGAAATTATCGAGTTCCCAAAACCACTGTCTATCGAGTGGCACAAGACTTGAATGAGTCCAAAGGCAATGCAACACCCTAGAGGAAGACTCAAGACCGGTCCAGAAGCAAAAAGAGGACTCCAGAGTTTCTCCACGAGCTCCAGGAGAGGATCAACGACGATCCCGGCACCTCTATGAGGGACTGGCCGCCAAGATGAACGTGGACGAGAAAACCATCAGGACCGCCGTATATGAGGATCCCCGGAGCAAGACCTACGTACTCAAGGTCAGAAAAATGCTGTCTGAGGTCTCAAAGGCCAAAATTGGCTCTCAGACAATTTGCCCATGTTCTGGTCGAAGGAGATATTGCCCCAAAGCTCGCCGGACTGCAACCCGTTGAACTACTACGTGTGGGGCGTCTTGGAGAGGGAATCCAACAAGTGATCTCACATCAGCGTTGTCTCGCTGAAGGCCTCCATTGTGGAGATAGTGGCAAGAATGAATGAACAAGGAGCACCTTGTCAACGCCTGCACGAAGTTCCAGTCCAGGCTGGAGGCGGTCATCGAGGCTGAAGGGGGATGATTTGAATAAAAGTCAAAAATGGATCCCCTTGAACAACTTTTGTGAAAAAGAATTCTTGCCAACTTGTTTTGTTATTAAAATATTAGAAGATATATCTTGACTACTTTTTCCCCGATTGTAGCTCCGCACCCTGTATATATATATATATATATATATATATATATATATATATATATATATATATATATATATATATATATATATATATATATATATATATATTATTGTTGCGGATAAAATAATAAGATAATCTCTAATTGTCTTTGTAATGTAATTTGTGCATCAAAAAATTGACTTATACGGGTCAAACCTCGCCATATTCCTTAATACATTAAAGTGTTGGTGAATGATTTTCATTTTTTATAAACTAACACTTTGTTTGAGGCGTATTTGAGAAAATAAGGGTGTTTACAATATGAGTAAATTAGCTTTATTCAGTTGTATGAATCTGGTCAAAGGATTCGACAATGACGTCATGGATGTAGGCCTCTGAAGAAGAGACCATTAGTATTTATAAGGATGACTTTCTGCTCTCTGAGTAATTGGTGTTCAATTATTCCCTTTCATTTTCATTTATTGCTCTATCCTTACCTCGCAGACGTGTTTATGAGTAAAGCTCCGCTTGCAGTAGCGGCATGCATGCAACCCCTTTCCCGTATGAATGTTAATGTGTTGGCGCATGTTGTAGTTCGTGGTGTAGTGCTTCCCGCAGCGGACGCAAATGAATCTCGTCTGGCCGCTGGGGAGCTGTCGGAGGCAGAAACCAGAGGTCCTTTCCTCTTCATTGGGCGGGGGATTAATGGCGGAGGTGTTGATGACGTTATTGGAGTTGTTGTCTGGGGTGTACTCGTCGCTGAAGGGATCATCCTCGTCATCGCTGCGACCACAGTAGGATGCCTCGGAGGAGGGTGAGGGAGCCAGGTGGACAGACTTATCACCTGGACTCTTTGGGCGAGTGTCCTCCTGGACGAGGGAGGACGAAGTACAGGTCTTGACGTGCTGGGCCAGAGCCATTCGGCTCATAAAGGCGTTCTCGCAGTAGCGGCAATTGAATTTGAACTCCTCATCGTGGGACTTGAAGTGAACCTGGCGGGAGGAAAAGAAAATTAATTTGATGCTCTCAAGGAACTTAATAAAAACAAATGAATTTATATATGTTTATAAAAATATTTGAAAAAATAGAAATATTACATTGCAAAAATTTGCTAGAGGAAAAAAAGGTCCAAATAAAAGGAAGATTTTTTTGTTTTTGATAATTGTTAAAAAGAAGACATTTGACATTATCGTCATATATTGATCATAAATCATTAAATCTGTCGACTTCATATTAAATAATTGTATCAATGTATATTATTAAGTTACTAATGTATTATAATTGGTAATCACCCTCAATACTGCTATATTTTCAGTACGTACAAATTTCTTCAATACTAATAACTTTCAACAAAGTCTATTATTGAATACATATTTATCTCCTTCGTATCTCAATGTTTAATGAGAATTGGTTTATTTGTTCCTTTGCCATTTATTCTGGACACCTTGAAAACAGTACTTTTGCTTTCATTATACAATTTCATTTGACGTGAGATAAGAAAGTGAGCAGAATTTAAATAATTTACCTTTTATTTTTGGTCAAACTAAAGAGTTACACCGATCTAACTAATTACTGGATGCTCAACACAAATAAAAGGGAAACCCTTCAATAAATACCAGTGACGTCATCAGGCTAACTTGAAAGAAAAAACTTTAATGTTTTTTTAGGTTAAGACTTTTTATTTCTCATCATCAACAAACAATGTAGATAAAATACACATAAGACAATAGGATAATAAATAAAAACATACAACTAGGCAGTTGCGTAAAAACAATACATAAATGAACATTAAAGTTCATAATTACTGCCTAGAAATAAAATAACCTTTTATAAAGGGACAATAAGTCGATGTTCAAAGCTAAAAATAATCACAATAAGGCCGTACTTGACATAATGTTTATATTATTCCCACTGCGTCACTGTTTTACTCCATAGGGCTTAGTGCTTAGACTTTGACTCCTAAAAGAATCAATAACAATTATTTCCTTCTCTTCTTTATTTCATCAATTTCTCCTGATTCCCTCCTCTTCTTCATTATTTTGTGCATCCAGCTATCGGGGGTTTAAAATGAATGCCAGCGGAGAAGTAAGGCTAGAAGGTTTTTTAAAGATATTATCAATAATAGATGAAACTTACATTTTTCAAGCTGAACCAGGACTTGATATATATTTTTGTTCCTTCGACATTCTGAAATGACGACGTTTTTTTAAGAAAAGAATTTCCCAAAAAAAAGTGACGACTTTTTGTTTAGAAAAGACTTTCCAAAAAATAATGACGACATCTTTTCAAAAAAGAATTGCCAAAAAAAGTGAGGAGGTTTTTTGTTAGAAACGAATCTCCAAAAAAAGTGAGGACGTTTTTATAAAGAATTTTCAAAAAAAGTGAGGGCTTTTTTTAAGAAAAGAATCTCCAAAAATCAATTTTTCAGAAAAAGTGATGACGTTTTTTTAGAAAAGAATATTTCGAAACTTCCTTATTAAAAAAATTAATTAATGACAAACGAAAGAAAATATTTAAGTCCCGGCCCGATGTCTAAAAAACCGGGACACCGGGCCGGGACGCTCAAAAAACAGCCAGGATTTACTCTAATACCTCTTGAATTCTAATATAATATATATATATATCGATAAATCGATATATAAATAAGCATTATAGCGTTAAATTAGTCTATCGAACCTCTATCAATGATAGAAAAAAGTCTCGTATTTTAAAACTATTATGTTTTTAAAAGAGAGGAAAAAAGTGGTTTTTTAAACTAACAAAAAAAATCTTTATTTTTCTACCTTCAATAGTCAGAGTGATAATACATTGATCGAAAGATATGAGATAAGAAAAAGAAGCATTACCGAGTATGATCAGTTGCCTATATCAATTAATATGTGGTATTTGTGGAGTTCAATCATAGGGTTCGACAAAAAAATAAAACATTGTATTTCCCTCTCTCTCTCTCTGAATTAACGTTCATTCCTAACCCGCCGCGAGTGAAAGTATACTTTGATGCATAATACAACTGCCCTCTCCAAGAGGAAGGGGAAAATGTCAAAGGATGCTTGTTAAATAGAAAGTTTAAGTCAAAATCCACAAAGGATGTCAATGTGAGTTTTTTTAGTCATCTTTAATGATGGCAAATTAACAAGTTTAAAAGCCATATAAAACAGAGGCTTTTAAAAATGACGTCTGCCTGTCTTGGCTTTGTCAAAGGAAGTAAGAATTAAAAGTGAGGTTACTACGGAGTTAGTTAGTGTGACACATTTATCGAGAACCATAGAGATCATAGAGTGTCGAAGTCACGGTTGATAGAACTACTGAATATTGGGGTATTTTTTTCTCTCTCCGAAGGGAAGAGACTTAATATTTTAATCATTAAAAAATGGAGAGTGACGTCACATAACTCTCTATGTCGGGGGGGGGGGAAACAGCGACAGAAGAAGAAAAAAACTCATTTTTTTAATGTTCTTATAATTAGTTATTTCAACATTTTTGGGGATGACATCCATATTTGCTCATTCTCTCTGCATAAAATATCAACTGATTGTATTTCATTATGGTATGTAGGTAATTTCTTGTAGCTTTTGGTTCTTTCCTTATTTAAGGAGACACCTGTACATATTTGTACTAGAATGATTTTTAAACTAAAGTTTACGATATCAAGCGTATAATAAGCTCGGCAAAAACCTTTGCTTTTCCCCATGATTCCTTCTAATGAATTCAAACCCTTTTATTCCTTACCTCAAATTGACTAAAGTCTGTAAAGATCCTCCTGCAGAAGCGACAGTTGTAGATATTTTCTTCGAGATGGACATTGATGTGAATCTTCACCTGCTCTTCAGTCCCAAATATCTTCCCACAGTAGAGACAAAGGCCCTTGAGCCGTGAGGTAAAGTAGAAAACGAGATAGCCCTTGGCAAAATTATCTTTATCCACGCTCTTTGGAATGTTGATGTGCTCGGAGAGATGCTTGAAGAGATACTCCTGCTCCTTAAACTTGGCAGAACAGAAACTACAGGTGTAGATCCGGGGAGGGTTCCGAATGGGCTTTTGAATGGGGGCGTTACCCTGTTTCTTCTCCGAGTCGGATGATAAGTCCATGATGTCGGGCTCGATTTGTATTTCTTCCAAGTCCACACATGTTCCCACGGACACGATCTGTGGGAGGGACATCATTTCCGAGGAATCCTCAAAATGATCTATTCCTTTTTGATCTCGGGGATGTGATCACTGATTTCGTGAAGCGGAAGGGGCTCCCTAGGAAGGATGACGAGAGGGATCTTGGTTCTGTTTCCTCTTCAGCTTCGCTGTTGCTCGCATTGCTAGGAGGAGGAGAAGAAGTCTGAGGAACAACAGGAGATGTTTTAAAGGATCGGCACTTTTTCTGATGCGCTGAGCAATTGCTCCGGTCACTAAAGGGTCGTCCACAGACCCCACAGCGAAAGGGCTTCTCTCCGTATGTGTCCGCAGATGGGACTCATAGACGTGTTTATGTGCAAACGTTCGCTCGCAGAACTTGCAGGCATGAACGTTTCGTCCCAGATGGAGGTTCATATGCATCCGTATGTTGTAGCGACTCGTATATGCTTTAGAGCAAATAAGACAAATGTAGCGAGTCAAATCCGATAGTTGGTGACTCATAAACCTCTGTCTGGTCTCTTCCTCAGTGGGATCACGTGGAAGATCCTTGACAATGTTGTTAAAGCGATGGTTGTTGAGGGACTCTGCCCATTCGTGATTGGACTTTTCCACCTCATCCGTCTCCATTTCTTCTTCTTCGACATCTTCCTCTTCGGAGTCATCCTTGAGTGACTCCGGAGGAGTAGAGGATCCCTTTCCAGACAGTGTTGCTTAAGAATGTGATTCCCCAGGTCTTTGGGGTTGTTGAAACCCGTTTTGCATATTGAACAGGGAAAAGTTGAGGGTGTTGACATATTATATTAAGAAAATAAGTTGGTTTTTGGCTGGAAAGGGGGGCAGGAGGATCTCAAGAGGGCACTTCACCTCTACCACGTTAGAGAGGGAACTAAAAAGAAACTCTCCTTCAACTTATTTACTTTCATCAAGGAAGGGGGAAAGACATAAAGAAGAAGGGGAAAAAAAGTATGCAAGAGGAGGGATCTCTTAAAAAGCTCAGTGGTCTTCCTCCCAGTGGCTGCCTATAACCATTGCGCCTCTGAACGGACATGATGATGAAGGAGCAAGTGTAAAGAACGAAAAAATCGATAATATCACAACTATGCTTTTATATGTCTGTGTCTTTTTTTAGAGGTAGAAAAAAGAAGAGGGATTTTTCTAGGTTACCGGCCTGCCTCTGCGCATTTCCCCTCTTTCTTCCTTGCTCTTCTTCAACTATGTGTTCCAATGGTAGGATCCCCTTATTCTTACCCAGCCAAATAGAAAGCAGAGCACAGGTTTACATATATGACTCTAACTCCCCCCCCCCCCCCCCTCTAACATATAGTTTAAACGCGATTTCCTTCGCGTCATGGTTTTTTAGAGAAAGGTTCCCTTCCTTCGCTCCTTTATTTCCCTGTCAAAAGGTGCTGTAGAAAGCCAAGCTGTGTCTGGCCCTCCTGAGGGGAAACATGTAAATTCCCCCTCCTCCTCAGCCAATTCTTCTAGGTTTGCTCCTAGGATGAGCTCCTAATGAAAGGAGAGGAAGCCTTCAAGCCCCACTAATGCATTATGTGAAATTGATTGTGTGTTGATAAACAGGTTGAAAAAAAGGCGAGCTTTTGGTAGATACGCATTCAAACTTTTGACAAATGCTAAGCATACTGTGAATTTACATGCATCAATCCTTTGGATTTATTTGAATAATGTGTTTATGAGAACGCTTTTCAAATAGAGTCCATAATTTCCAAGGTTCAAGGAATTCTGTACGCCTCGCGGGTCAAGGGGAACCCTCTCCCTATAGGACTAGACAAGTTGGTGGAAAGATACATCTCCGTCCTAGACCGAATCAATTATTAGTAAACATTTATATATTTTATGAAAAAATTGAATCCAAGTTTTATTTTTTTAAAGCATTTTTCGAGTTTTAAACTTTATATATTGACCATTTGTCCCTACACTTTTCTATTTACAAAAATGTTGTATGAATGAAATATAATAAATAACTATAAAAAAAAATAATAATAATAATAATGTTTATATATATATATATATATATATATATAGTATATATATATATATATATATATATATATATATATATAGGCGTAGGGGGTGTGTTTGGTTTGAGAGGACAGCTTTCAATTTGCCCGAATTTTAACAAGAACTGTTAAATCTGTGAAAAGATAATTGAATGAAGAAAGCTATGTAGAATAATACTTTTTTATTGTAATTACACACTATTTATTATATTATATTTACTTGCATATGTTCGCCCTTTCGGGTATGGGTAGGTTTTGGAGCTAGTTGTGAGTGAAACAGACCTTAAAGAATATAAGAGAGGAGAGAGAAAATATTTTTCTGTTTTGTACAAACATTCCTCATAAGAAGTTTGACTTTGTACAAAGAATATGTTTTAAGTCACATGAAATGCTTTTTTCTTTTTCTATTTCTCTAACTCCTCCTCCTCCTTTTCTTTTTCTTTTTTCCTCTCTTTACCTTGAAAAGTAGGTAGTAAAATCAGACATGGTCTGAATTTTTTTTTCATTTCTGGTCCCATCACATTGCAAATAGTTTTATTATTGCCAATAGTCTTGACCCAAGGACTCCATAGGTACCTTCAAAGTTCAAATCTGACCATAAATATGGGAGGAAATAGCGTGCGGACATACAGACGCACATAGATTGGTGAATTATTATATAGATTTCAGAAGACACTAGAAAAAAATGTTTTTCCGTCCTTTTTGTCTCCAAAATTCATCTATTGTAGTATCCAATTAATTTTCAAAGCGCCTTTCGACGCAAAATAAGTCTTAGAGCATGGAACCCTTCCTGGCTCATGGTGGACCGAGGTAGGTCTTGAGTCTTCTCAAACAAGAAAAGATATTTCTGCTGAACATGATGTTACTGGTATTGTAGCTAAGATCTTTGAAATGTCCCCTTTGATAAAATTGTAAGTTCCTTTAAACAGAATTGTAAATTAAAATATTTACTTATGTGATTTTTCATACATTATCTTAGGTTTTTTTGTATTCTGTTGTACATATCATAAAAAATGAACTGTCGATTTAAAAAAATGTCAGTGAAGTTTGGCAATGTTTCAAAGAGGGAGTTTGGGCACTATCACATTTGTTGCTTTGAAATTGGAATCTTCTAAATTATGGAATTTTGCTGCTTCAGCCATCTAGAGGTCTTCATCTATATTATAAAAGTTCGACATCAGCTTGAAGCTCTCCTCGCCTCCTGCTCACAGCAAAATCTCAGCAAGTGATATCAAGATGTTATTGTCTTCACCTGCAAATCCCTCTTTCAATTCAGAGAGTAATCTGTCTGTAGTATTATAGAATACTTTAATTTTGCCTCTCTGGACAAATGGTATAGAGAAAGAGATGGTCTATTCTTCAGAAATCTCTCCTACCAGTTATGATTCAAAATCCGGTAGCTTTCATAATTTCATTTTTTTTTCTCTTCAACTTAAATGCCCGAATACCTCAACCAATTTGCCCGAATTGACAAAGGTATAAGAGAAAGAGATGGTCTATTCTTCAGAAGTATTGGTTATGATTTCAAATCCGATAGCTTTCATAATTTCATATTTTCTTCAACTTAAATACCCGAATACCTCAACGAATTTGACCGAATTTGAGAACTCATCCGAATTTTGGGGGTCCCCTGTCTCCTACGCCTATATATATATATATATATATATATATATATATATATATATATATATATATATATATATATATAGGGGCAGAGTTGCCAGCGGGAGTACCGGACTATTCCCGGTGGGCCGCTGGCCTCAAGAAACATAAACAGCCGTTGACAGCCTCCCAATGGCATATTGGGCCTGTATAAGGCCGGGAGGGCATAATTGTCCCGGTGGATAAATTCTTCCCACTCTGTTCCTGTATATATTATATTATATATATATATTTGTAGAATGGCAATTGATTGAAGATTGGAATGAATTAAAAAACTTTTTGCAAATGGTTTAAAGCAATAAATACTTGTGTGTTGCATATATTTAAGAAAAAAATACCTTGTTTCCTTGTATTGATGATGAAACCTCTCATTTAAAGTATATATTAATTGAAATTGAGGTTATATAATATATCTGTAATAAATAAAAATTATTTATTGACACCATGGTTAGAGGTTAAAATACAATGAATATGTTTATGAGCAGATGGACCCATTGCATGGAGGATGATAGAAGAATTTAGAAAATGTAACTGATTCCTATAGCAAATGTTTTTTGGATTCAATGCCTTTATAATTGCCTGTGTTTTTTTAGTACGTTGAGGAGGATTTTAATGATGAAGCATTTATTTCTTAATTGATGTTTATCTATACTAATAAAAAAAGAATTCCGTTCGTTCGTTCGTTCGTTTCCCTGTATCTCCGAACAGGTCATTACATCTTGACGAAATTTTCAGTGAATAGTTATAGAGCTCACGGAGTGTTTTTCTGGGGTTGTCAACTCCCGGAAAATTTGTCATCAACACACTTATTTTATTTGCCAAAACGTTTTTTGCCGATTTTTTTAAAATTTACAAGTTAGATTTTGCCCAAATTTTCTGTGGATAAGACTGAGGTACTAAGACATGTTTTTGTTTTATTGAGTGTTTCCCGAAAAATTCGTTTTCTACATGATTTCTTAAAAATATTTTTCTTTCTGTCCCTCTATGTCCCCCCAAATTTAAGTTTTGTGGAAAATAACAACACTTTTTTATATTGCAACATCGTGCTAATCAAATTTCAATAATGCCTAGAGATGGAGAGGGATGCCAATACCCAGCCTTAATGAATACAAAGCGGAAAAAATGACGACTTTTTAAGGAACTACTTTTCATAAGAAAATAACATTAGCACTCTATGAAATGGCTTAAAAATAACTTCTTTTTACGATGTTTAAATTCCCAGCCTTAAGGAACAAAAAACGGAAAAAATGGCAAGAAGACCCAAGGACAACTTTTTAAGGAACTGATTTGAATATGAAAAATCACATGTGATGACATCACTAAAATTATTCATCCTCTTTTTACGATGTTTAAATACCCAGCCTTAAGGAATACCAAATGGGAAAAATGGCAATGAAGAGCTATGACAACTTTTTAAGGAACTGGTTTGAATATGAAAAGTCACATGCGATGATTTCACTGAAAGTATTCGTTTGATTCCTTCTTCGTGTGATATTTAAATACCCAACCGTAAGGAATACAAAACGAAAAAATGGCAAGGAAGACCCAATGACAACTGTTGAAGGAACTGATTTAATCTGAAAAGAAAAGCGATGACATCACTGAAATTATTTGTGTGATTTCTTCATTTTACGATGTTTAAATACCCAGCCTTAAGGATTGCAAAACGGAAAAAATGGCAAGGAAGACCCAATGACCACTGTTGAAGGAACTTATTTTAATATGAAAAGTCACATGCAATACATCACTGAATTATTCGTGTGATTTCTTCTTTTTACGATGTTGAAATACCCAGCCTTAAGGAATACAAAATGGAAAAAAAGGTAATGAAAACATATAACTTTTTAAGAAACTGATTTAAAATGAAAAGTCACTTGCGATGACATCACTTAAATTATTCGTGTGATTTTTTTTATTTTACGATGATTAAATACTCACCAGTAAGTATAAAAAATGGGGGGGGGGGTCACCTAACTTTGGTGAGGTTAAAAATCAAGCAAAGTAATGAACAGATGGACAGTTGGCAGGGGATGTATTTAAAATAAACGGTTCAAATCTTCACAAGCAAGCCTTCTTTTTACATACGTTTGGAAGTAATCCCCTTTGGGTATATTTATATATCATGGCCCTGATTCAATGAATATATGACACAAAGAAGATTTTGAATAGATCAATATTTGTTTATTGCAACAGTTTTTAGGAGGACTAAACTTATAGAAAATGTTTTAAAGCCTTCAAACCTTTTGAATATTAACATTTAAAAGCTTTGGCAAGTTTTCTATATATTAAGTCTATATTTTTGTAAGATGTACATATTTATGATCGAATGACCATTTACTTAGTTCATATTTTGGGAATTTGGTAAGTGTGCAGAGAGGAAAAATATATATAACCCATATAAAGTTAAAAGCCATGAAAACCTAATGTTTTATACATTTGGAAATTATCTCGTGGACATATTTATGTAAAATTATATCGATTCAATGTACATTTCGCTAATCGGAATTTTGAAGAATATTGACAGTCTGCAAAGCGGAAAAGCTTTAATATAAAGCAAATGGATTGAAGCTTTATGCACTTATGTTTTAGATGTGTTTGGGACCAAATCTATAGACATATATATATATATATATATATATATATATGGCTGTTCTTATTTTTCAAATGTTTGAAATTTTAGCAACATTGTGGATTTTCTGTTTCTTGGTGATAAAAGAAGACGACATACAAAGTTTGAACAAAATCGGTCAACATTACGAGGTCGCGCAACGAGGTCAAAGTTTTAAAAATTTAGTAAAAATATAGTTTTCCGCAAATTTCTTCAAAATGGTGGGCGTTACAGACTTTAATAATAATTATTAATTTAAAGGAAATCAAATTTAAAAAAAGAAGGGAGAGAGTATTTTGCCTCACTTTATTTTTATATATATATATATATATATATATATATATATCTGTATAAATGGGGGGGATGCAAAGTATTCAGTCCCCACAATGATCATTGGGTCCGACTCAAGGTAAAAAAATTGTAATTAAAATATTAAAAGGATAAGGAATGTTGTAACCTCGTTCACTACGCTGAATTTTGAATTATGTATTAAAATAACCAACTTGAATAATGATATTCTCCTCAAAGTAATTCACCTACATGAGGTCACTCCTTACGACCATATAACCAGCTCCTCCGTTAACTCTCCAAAAGAAATTGTAAAATGAATTGTACATATATCACTAATTTTAGAGCCGAATACCTTCTATTTGGCATTACAGCGCATGAAATTAAATGTCAAGTAGAAGCGCCGCATTGAGGAACTACAAGGCCTACACTGCTTAAAACCTTCAGAAAACAAGTTAACTGAAGAAATAAGCTGAGAACTATCTTTATTGGAGCGGCAACCAGATATTGGCAATATCTTTGAAAATCCCCAATGTCAACAGGCATGAATGGACCCCTGCAGCTACGGTAATTAAATATGAACTCACGCCTCTCGCTAACGCCAAATTCTCCAGTTTATTGGAAAAAAATACAAAGAAAAAACAAAAAATTCAAGCTGCTTCAAAGACAATGGTTAAATTTGTGTGCCTGTTACGTATTGTTAATGGTGTGCTATCTGTAAAATTGTATGTATTGTAATATGTTCTTGTAATATATTTTATAGATATTGTAAATATTTAGATGAATAATATTTTGAAGTTTAGGTCATGAAATGAATTTAATCTATAATGTTTATTTTGTTTTATGAAACAGAATTTTTCCTTTTATATTTTCCTTTTTTATTTACATATAGTGTACTTTTTGTATTCTATTTATATATAATTTGTTTTAATAAAGACCTTGTTGATGAGGAAAAAAAAGAAAAAAAGAAAAGAACCTCTCTTATAAACAGCTACACACCTCCACAAATTCTATGGCGTGGCCTTCTATATTTTCATCTATGTGGAGAACTCACGATGGATTGTGAGGTTGAATGGCTTTACTCCGGATTGAGCCTCAATTATATAACAAATACCTGAGATCCCAAGAAGATTCTCTATGAGCGATACTCTTAGGTTGTAAGGATATGATGCTTTCTCAAGTGTCCTATCGTAAAGGAAATATGTGATGCAGAACACTCATTGCTATCTTTGAGGAAAATTTAGTCGGACTTATGCCTACAACATCATCTTCAAGGAAAGACTTTTCAATGTTCGTAAACCTGTAATGATAAAACAACTTATAAGATAAAATGCTCTTTCATCGAATAAAAAAGACTCAAGGACCGTCAATGTTAAAGGGGACCAATCATTCACTTTAGGAGATGTGGATCAGAGGTACTCCTTACCCTTTCTTAAATTACCCTTCCAGGAGCCGAGAGATCAAAGACGCCCTTTTGAAACCCCTTTTTTGTCTGCTGTGGAATAAGGGTTCAAGTACATTATTAGAACTCTTTAAATTTTATTATTTTCCTAGAAAACATGCAAATAGATGAGTCTCTGGTTCTTTAAGGTTAAAATCGAGATTTGTTTCTTCAAATTTGGGACCCTGGAGAGCTTGCCGCATGGGCTATTTCAGACAGAAGCTATGAAAATAGAATTATATTTGAAAAAATTCGAAAAAATTGATCACAAAATGTTTATAACAAACCCAAATAAAAAGAAAATAGTAAAAATTTGATGATATATAAGCGGAGGGTAAATTTCTAGGTTGTTATTGAATAATTGCGACAATCGGCAGAGGGAGAAACGTGTTTTTAAGGCAATGCAAGCTAAAGAATCATTATATATTAGGAGAACAGTTATATTAAAAATATATTAATATAACTTGATGGTTCATATAATCATATTTGTTTATCGTTTTACACATATACAGTCAAACCTGTGTCAAGGGCGGTCACTCAAATGTTTCCAGCAGAAGAAAAAATAACACTTAAATCCTCCATCACCTGTATCTAACGGTCATTTTTTGGGTTCCCCTGAGTAAACGTCAATGACAGGCTTGACTGTCTATTCATTTGGTATGAACCACCACAAATATAAACTTAATAAAAACGACAGAGTGACCTTATGAAGCTGCAATTGCATCTCCTAAAATTAATATGGTTGATAAATTAGAAAAAGACAAAACACTTTGAGTATAATAATTTTAAGCTATATTTGCGCGGGCCGTATACGTATTTTGATTCTAGTGGATAACGAAAATGCAGTTGGTAGTAGTGCATCGTATGAATAAAGTGATTTTTTTAAACTTATTTACCATATTAATATATATTTATGAAATCGTTGCAGACAAAAGTATTTAAAACATATTTTATCTATGAAATTATTAAAATGCCAATTATATGAATGTTACAATAACAAATAAATGAATAAATCTTTATATAGATAGGCAATTACGACTACTAATTGAAACTTATTTATCATTATTTACCACCACATTAATATATTTATAAAATCATTGCAGACAAAAATATTTAAAATATATTTTATTTATGTCATTATTAAAATGTAATTTCTATGAATGATAAACTAAAAAATAAATGAATAAATTTATACATAGATACAACAACTAATTGAACCGGGCAGATAGTTGGAACAAACTTTAGGCGGATTCGGAATAAGTAATTAAAAGTAGGAGTTACGTAGAAAGATGTTGTAAACCATGTTATTTAAACATTGACAAGCTAACTAAGTTGCAAATATTCTTTGATTAGCATAGAAATAATTAATTTTGCAGTAATGTGGTTCATTTTTAGGAAAGTTAATTACATATATATATATATAGATATATATATATATACAGGGGCGGAGTGGGAAGAATTTATCTCCCAGGACAATTTTGCCCTAGCTAGCTTATACTGGCCCCAATATGTACACATACTTTATTCTGTCATATTTTTGTGCCTTTGAGAGGTTTTATACATAAAGATTGTTCGTGTTTTATCTGTTACTTTTGTGTAAAATGTATTATTACTCATGAGTTCAGGATCAGCAAAATACCTTTTTAAGCCTAAGATTCATACCATGTACATGGTATATAAGATAGTTGGTTCTCATGTAACTTTTATAAATTGAAGTATAGAGAGGTATTTAGCTCATTAAAGATAACATGATTTGGGCTGGGCCGTTGGGAGGCTGTCAGCGGCCGTTTATGTTTCTTGAGGCCGGCGGCCCACCGGGAATAGTCCCGGTACTCCCGATGGCCACTCCGCCCCTATATATTAATATAGATTATAGATAGATAGATAGATAGATAGATAGATAGATACATAGATAGATACATACATAGATACATACATACATACATACATACATACATACATACATACACATACATACATACATACATACATACATACATACATACATACATACATACATACATACATACATACATATACATATACATACATACATATATACATATACATACATATACATATATACATACATACATACATATACATACATATATATATATATATATATAATATACATACATTACCAGTATATATATAATTGATATAATAGGATACATTCCAGTTGATTAATTGGCAATCGGTTTTTTTAGAGAAACAACTATCGGTTTAATATCTGCCTTAAAAATCAGTCGATCTTTGGTTCATAGTTATTATTTTTTTGTTAATAACAGGGAGCATTTAACAAAAGAGACTAGGTCTTAAAATAAAGCCTTCAAGTCCAGTTTGAAGTTTGTCAACAGTCTTGTACTACGTCTACTATCTTTCCCGACATCTACAACAAATAATATGTATTTTTCCTTCCTCTCAAGCAGGGAGAACAGAAAAGAGAGAGAAGTAGATTTTTTTTACTCCCTTCCTGCCTGATTCTCTCATGCTGTTATTCAGTTGTTGTCATGGTGTCAGAAAATGCTGAGCACCTCACTGCCTTCATTTCGCCTCTATAAGATTGATGAGGTAGAGGAGTTCAATCGAGGGAACCCTTACATACGCACGGGCTACCGGGGACCCCTCAGCCTTTGGGACTGCCTCAAATCCATTTTCACCTTCCACAATGAGACCTTCAATATCTGGACGCATCTTTTGGGATTCCTTATTTTCTGGGGCTATTCTTTCGAGAGCTCTTTGCTCTAGAGGTCTCCTTTGGGGACTGGGTTCTTATCCTTGGGATCATAGTGGCTTATCAGGCTACTATGATCCTCTCTGCCCTCTTTCACGTCTTTACCTGCCACTCCAAATCCCTCTCGGAGAGCTGCCTCTCCTTGGATCTCCTGGGGATATCCGTATGTCTCCTGGCTACTTATTTATCGGGGATTTACTATGCCTTCTACTGTGATACCTACTGGAGAAACTTTTATTTACTCTCTGTGGGTGGAATCTCGGTGCTGGCCGTGGCTGCACAGCTCTGGCCGAAAATCACTCAGGAGGAATATACCGTCTATAGGCAAAGATGGCGGCAAACCTCAACTACACAGATTTATAAAATCCTTGAAGACGGATTTGAAAATGACGTGCAGATAAGCAATAGTAATTGATAAAATAATTTTAAAAAGCAATTAGTAGATTGGATGTATGAACTTCAGTATGCAGAACTGGTAACCCTGATTAAGCCGGCAAAATGATAAGCCAAATCGGTTAATCGTATAAAACAAACATATTAGGAAAATGAACTTTTGACCAATCACTACAAGTCCAAACTTGCAGTCCTGATTAAGCTGGCTTTATAGATAAGAAAAATCCATACAATTGTTTTAAAAACTATGTAATGAAATTAAGTTTTTATTAAGTAATCCTGATAAAGAATTGCGAAATGTGTTTTGAGCTGCAAATATGACGTAATACAAATATTACAAATGACAACAAGTTTATTTAGCTGAAATATTTTATTGGAAGTGGTTGACATTTGATGATGACGTTTTTGTCATTCTGACCAACCAATCAAATATGCTCAATCATGATGATTGTATAGTGATTTTTAAAACAAAATATCCATTATTGTGTAAGACAGCGACACAAAGGACTAAAGAAGAAGTGAAGCTTCAAATATATAATATTTCCCCCCATGATATAGGCAAGATATGAAATCTCACTCTCTCTTTAATCCTTTGTGTCCCTGTCTTCCCCCAACAATGGAGATCATAACAAATATGTCGATATTCAGTGCACTTATATTTTCTATGATTTAAACCCCCAGCGAACGATGATCAAGCAGACATCTGTTCAATATTTCAACATTAAATAATAATAAAAAACAGTATGATGTATGAGAAATTAAACGTCAACGTTCGACGCAATATGATCCGAACCCTCCTCCTGTTAGTGGCATGTTCCACTGGACTAGTTTTTTTAGACATTAGAGTGATGAATGACTTCATTTGCATACATCAAAGTTACATAAATATGTTCTATATACCTATATTTTGACAACCAATACCTGTTTTTAGAATAACAGCCAGGCCTAAGGGCTGTAAATGGCGATTAATGACGAAAAAAATTATCTAAAGTGACGTCTTTCCCTGAAAAACTATAATTTAAATCAAATGATCGAAAGGAATGTTATCACTTTGACTTTGATGGGCACCATCTATTATACATTTATAACAGCCTGGACTCGGATAAGAGATCCCTGCTTTTAGAGACAACTTTAGAAGAGCTCCATAAAGTTAAACCATTTAATATACAAATTATAACTCTTCATTCTAATAGTTTCGATCATTTTTATTTATGCAAGTAAATTTGCGATTTATCCATTTATTTACAATGATGTTAGAGATAAATAAGGTCATTGATTCGGTCCATTTAGACATTTTCATTCAATATTTAATTATTGACCTTACTCCAAATATACATTATTGTCCTTAGAGGACAAATAAATACAATAGCCTCCATCGCATATCTGCCGTCATAGTAAATAATCATATACACTATAATAATAAAAACAATACAACCAAATATATTTCTTCTAATGTAGTGATCGAGAGATCTGGTAGTTCAATAAATATTGTAGCGGAAGTATCTGAGGCTACGTCATATTTTAAGTAGTTCACGATTATATAGCCTCTAAAAGACTACTTTTGGAAAACCGTCTTATAAATTAGGCCGGGTGGATGTTTTGGATTATAATCCTGTATATTTCTTTGATTTGCCTTGGTGCTACCCATAGAGAATAAAGTGTGCCGTAGCAAGGTTTTGTAGCGCTGAATTTTGACACATTTGTTTTTCTTTCAATTGTTGGAGAAAAGGCCGTGATAAAAAATGTAGAAAGAGAGTGAGACTTCAAATTTTATCATGATATACTGACTTGTGACGTCATCGCAATCCCTATATATATATATATATATCCTGAATTTCAACACTACAATGGTCAGTGTTGTTCCCTAACGCGCGTGCGAGTAATAAATTACTTAGTTATATTACTGCGACTAACTAGCGAGAACAAACATATTAGATATTACTTTCAAGTAATATCTAATATCCTAGTTACATATTACTTTCGTGAAAAAATATTCGACAGGCATTTTTGATGAAAATTAATGAACTGTGAATGTATGTGACGTCACCCAGTGGACATAAAAATGCAAACTAGGTTTGGTGAGGATTTTTACAAATCCTGTTTGAATTGCCTTTACTTACTATTGTTTCGGAATGCTCAAAAAAGTAATATCTAACATAAAGTAGTAATAACTAATATTTAAAAATATATTACTACGCAGTAAAAAGTAGTATATTATATACTACTTTCAAAGTAATATTCGACCAATACTCCTAATGGTTGCTTCGGCATATTCTCTATCGTGGTGCTACCTATCAATATATGCTTTATTTAATTACATTCTTTATAGCAGACTCTGCAAAAAATATTGACCTTGTCCTCCATCAAGTGATGATGTAATTGTGTCATCATGAGTGTGTCAACTAGCTGATATTACGAAGTACACATTGTTGCTGAGAATATCAATTTGACATGTTGGTGTGATGGATGACAAGAGCACTGACAGAAGGGCTTTTTACAGCTCACAAGTATGTATGATATATATAATTATGTGATGATAACGAAATATTATATATAGGGGCATCAACAGTCTTATCCGATTGGTTATGATTATCTGATTGGAACCAATCAGATAATAGGGGAGATTAGGTATGGAATGATAACATCAAGTACGTATATTATAACGTGATATATTATGACATTTAAACACTAAGAGGCTAAACAGAAGGATTTTGTATTCGCAATATGGATCTTTTGACGTCACTACTACAAGAAGTCATTTTTTAAATTTCAGGAAAGAAAGTTAGTCAAATAATGTGATGACGTATTATTTTTCTTGTTATTGTTACGCCTTCCTAACACTCATCTACCAGACATGACAACAACAATATTCGACAAATTCTGACGTCACTTAACAAGACCATTTTGTTAAGTAGGATCGTCACAAGATACTGACATAGAGATATAAAGACATAGAGAGCTTATTGGTTTCTTCAGAGGCATACGTCATATTGCCCAATAAAAACAAATCTTTCTATGATCAACTTACGATGACGTAGTACAAATTACTTTGTTTATATTGGGCAATGGCGACAGCTGAAGGTTGTTTCTCTGCTATTGAAGGGAATAAGATCTCTATATCTTATATCTCTATGGATACTGATCAGATCTCAGGATATTCTAAAAAGACATTATTTACGTTGAGATATTACACATCATATTAATTTGGAGTGATTAAAAAAACATGACGATTTTTCTAAATTAATTACATCTTTTTTAATTTTCCTTTTTAAAAAACTTCCTTTCCATCATTGAACTGTGTAGTTGAGCTGCTTTAATTCCTTTGATCACTCAGGGTGGGCTATTTACGATTTGGGCTCTCTACGGATTCCTTCCCACCGTCCATTGGGCCTATTTAAAGGGTTTAAATGAGCCCTTGGTTCGCTCCCTGCTCTTGCGTATCTTCCTCATGTACGGAATCTGTGGGCTTGCCCTTTTTTTCTACGTATCCAAGCTACCTGAGCGCTGTCTACCTCCGGGCTTGGTGGACATTGTGGGCCACTCCCATCAATGGTGGCACGCCTTTATCTTCCTGGCACTTCTCTTCTGGCACAACACGGGCCTCAACTTTGGGGTACTCAGGAGCCGAATCGGATGTGAGAGTGTTCAAGAGGAAGACCTCCACCTTCTTAATCTGTGGCCTTTTACCTAAAGAAGGCTTTGGAACTTTTTAGAGAAAAACAATAAGTTTAGTCAGTGCAATAAAATGTAATATTGATTGTTAAATAGAGAACAATAAATGTCTGTGTTATTTTCATTTCTTGCTAATGATTTATATTTTATTCGGCCGTAGTTGAGGGTGGCAACACGGAAATGTTTTCTTAAACGTGATTGGTTGAAGGAAAAGAAACATGAATATTCATAAAAAGAGTTGTCTACTCTGATGTAGGCAAAGAAATGAATAAAAAGACTTGACTTACTGGATAAGACGTCTCGTTTCATTGTGACGCTTTTTTTAAATAGAGAACAATAGTGCGTAAATCATTTATCCTTGACTAAAAAGGGCTTATACTCACACCAAAATATTACATAACCTCAATGTTTATTCAATGGACACTTTTATGCTCCCTTTATTATATATATATATAGTTAACCCCCACCCCACCGGAATTTCATCCGGTATCAGCCGGTAAAAGTTATTCTCCTTTTGTTAACTTATATTCTCGGACTTTTAGTGTGGAACGTGATAGATTGAGAGAGAAAAAGTGTGAAAACTAATTAAAAAAATATGTAACTATATGAATTTAAGCATAATTTCACTCGTGGTTGATGTGGTGGAAAGATCGACTCATAGATAAGAAGTAAAAACAGTAATTATACTCTTTCTCAATGGACTCTATCAGTAGTATTTACGAATCCTTGATATAGACTCTTCATTTATTACTAGTTTTTCTGAAAGCGATTCCCCACACTCTGTGCAAACAAAGCAAATGAAGTGGACGACAAAAGAATTAAATGTTAATATATGAGTTTTCGAGCATCCTTATTGTTACACTCGTAAACAATGTATGGACAACATGGCTGCCAAAATAGTCGTGTTCCTTTTTTAAGTTATATTAAGGTCAAAAAGTGCCAAAGCTCCGACGACTAGTAGCGATGAAATTCGAAGTATTTCTTAGTTCTCTCAATCTTGTAGAAAGACAGTGACAGAAGGAGCTTAAAAGAGAGGGGACTTCATATTTTTATCATGAAAATTTAAGAGTGACGTCATATCACTTTCCTTATTTCACGATTTTTTACTTATTTATGTCTCCCAAGAATGGAGAGCTAACCAAAACCTCATAATTCACCGCCCTGAGTCGGGACTTCAGCACTCTATGCTCGCTATGATTGAGGCGCTAAAGATATTAATGTGCTTGTCTGAATGAATAATATGTCAACAGCTGATTAGCAAGTCTGTGTTTGAGGTTAGGCAAGTCTCTTAAGACGACCTTTAAATACATTCATTTTCTCTAAACAAACTTGATGAACATATGATTCATACTTTAAATATTTGCGACGCAATCTCTAAGCGTCTCTTTGATAATTAGCTTTTTAAGCATCTATGTAAACACATTTACTCTGAGTGATGATAGCTTCATTGATTAGTAGTTTTTATTGTTTAGTCACAATATTTAATGGATATTTGAATAAATTAATTTGAAACAAATATAAACAAGTTCCATAACTATTTGGAGTCCCAAGAATTTATATTTTCGCACGTCTTGTCGTATTTTTTTTCTTCCATTCAACCCAACGCATTTTTTTTGGAGGAGGGGAGAGAAGTTTTGAATTAGTTTATGTTGTTTTGGGATACTTTAATAAGAATATATGTAGTATATCAATATCCAGAGTCGTCGCCGATTCGATTGCACGGCAGGAACGAATATTAAAAAACGACAGGTGTGAGGGGTCATGACTTGAAGTCTCATTTATTATCACAGTAGGAAAAGAAGGAAATATATACACGGAAGAGAAAAGAGTAAGGCACAGTAGACATGACGTCAGGGTATCATACAACGTGACGTCAGGATATAGCTGTTTATGAGTTAATTCCATAGATT
>CP045902.1:11964165-12000199 GCA_013387185.1 Caligus rogercresseyi
AACTAATACCAAAGAATGGGCTAACTTCGGAATTGAAGTGTAGGATATGAAATACGTAAACGCCACACATCCATTTATTAACGATCTTTCCGTTTCCAAGACGACACTTTTTCGGGGCTTACATATTATATTATAAACAAAAAAATCCTACTGCGAAAAAAAAAATGAAACACACTTTCCAACAATGAATCTACAATTCACAATTTGGACTCAAAAGTTAATATATAATTTGTTAAGGCATCGTTGAACTATTTCTTATGTTATGGTTTACGTTCCCTACAAGTGTTTCACACTCTAAAAATATAACACCGAGTAATGAAGTCTTATATTATTATAAGCATTGTTTTGAAATTGATGATGAATATTTTATACATAATCTCAATTATCCGAAGTATTTGAAAGCCATTGTATTGTTTGGCTTCCTAATAAGAAAAAAAAACGACCAGATACTTTTGAAGCGATTATAAATACAATCATAAATGCAAAATCACTTATTGCAAAAAGGTTAGCTGCAAACGAATGTATCAGATCTGAAGAACTTCGAGCCATAATGCTCTCAGCGGCGGCAGATATGGGGTCCTTTCCCTAAGGGCTTACCGTCGCTTTTGGACAACTCCTGGACCGTTGCCGCGAAAGAAATCAAGTACTTCCCATCGAAATCAAAGCATCTTTTAAAAATAATGATTTTTTTTTTGAAATTTTACTATACCTATTTTTGGTTTTATTATTGTGCATTCAGTTTTAATAGATGTTAGAAATGTAAATTGTTTTAATCTTTTATGGAGTTTTAATTTTAAACTACAATGTCTATTTACGTATTTTTATACACAATTACTTCATGTTATAAATATTTGATGAAAAAAAAAGTAATTGCGTCAAAACTTTACATTAATTATACCCTAGTATAATTATTAAATGACATACAAACAACACTTGATGGGAGAAAACCATAACAAATAAAACGATTATCTATTAAACGACAGTATGAATGCTGCAAAAACGATTCCCAACAAGAAATATATTATTTAAACTTTTGAAATCTTGCGTATTTCTTTTCAATGCTTTAAGTAAATTGATGGGAAATACTAACTGTTATCGCTGCAAGGATCTAAGATCTTTGTCAAATGTCTTAATTTTCATAAAACATACAATATGTCTGGCATTAATTGATTATTTGTAGGTCAAATGGACCAATATTTTATTCTCTCTCCCTCGAGACAATCATCAATGTCGAAAGACATCTTCGCGCCAAAGGCATGGATACACCCATGTAAATATTCGTTAGTGGTGGAAATGATGCAATGGTGATAATTTGAGGACGCAATCAGGATAATAATTACTCATCCTTTTTGGAATAGACAAAAAGCTGAATGAATCTTATTCTGAAGTTGCGTGGACATGTACAATAAATTGGGGTAAACAATCAAGTCTTTGACTAATGGGATTCCAAGATCTTAGATGATAGATGCAATAGTGGAATTATGATCGTGTGATGTTCTGATGCAAAAATAAATATGCCAAGATATACATAAGTAGGGTGGTCCAAGAATTTAATGTTAATTTTTCCAAATATATTCATAAGCTTTCCTTGGTGTCTTGGTAATATTTGTATTGCTAAAGAAAGTTTGTATTTCCATTAAAATTCATGATAAAATGTGATTTATATATTCTCAAATAACATATTTAGATGATAGAAATATGTTATTATGAAAAAATTACTCATAGTTGTTGGATTCATAATAAATAAATTATAATTTTAACTGGAAGGCTTATATTGCCCATGGCCGGTAGATTTCAGTCCCTCATAAGCAATAACTGTCGAAGGTGGAATCCAGAATCATGTTGGCTTGAAACCTCAATTGGTATGTTATAATGCTGGTCGGTGGACAGCCAAATCATATATACAATGATTTAAATTACCATTAATATTATTTTGCCGAATCAACTTCAAGACAAATGGGTAATGTTTTTTATTACTTAATGCAAATAATTGTGACCTTCACAGCCCAAATTCCCGTTCACCATGAGTTTGGAGACCATAAAAGTTATAATGTAGTGTACCCACAACCACGTGACGTAATATAACTGTGGGAATATGAGGTGTCATTGACGGATTGTTTGTCACCCATAAAGATTGTGGTCGTCATACTCCGTCCACCAATTGTCGGAGGGTTTGAACCAACAATACATAACAATTGACCTAAAAATAGAATATTACTTATGAAAATAAGAGTGCCTTTACAGTCCATAAAATAATTTACAAGCACAAATAAGTAAATGTATATAAAATTATGTTCATGCGTAAAAACACAAAATTAAACATTCAGTTTAAAATTTTAACATCACATATGAACAAAAACTAAAACACAATTATAATAAATCAACTTGCCAGAATAAAAACATAAATTAATATTTCCATTTAAAAACTTTATATTTACGTACAAGTTTTTTGATAATTTGGGAGGGAACATATGGGAGGGAACATGTGGGAAAGTAATGAATTTCATGGGCTGCCAAATTCCACTTTCCATCGATGACAGAGGGGACCTTGAGATCCAACGCCGCGTATCTAGCCGCCACCGCTAGGATGATTGTCCTTACCTCCCACGGACTTATAGGAGAGTGAGATTCTAACAGCTTAGCTATAAGAGCTTTGCCATTTAAAAGAACATAATTAATTGTTCTAGATTTTGCAGAAGACGATCTGCCAAGACCGTACAGGATGATAGCTTTGCAAATGTTATTTGCATCTGGAGTCTGAAGGCCTCTAACATTCAAACTGATGAACTGTTTAAGCATGGCTACTGTATGGCAATCTACAAAGGGTCATGTTCGTCAATCTAACTGAAATATACCACGGGAGATTAAAATAAACGTCGTATCGCCTCTTATAAAGGTTCTTATTTCATTGAAATTGTATTATATCACTCTCGAAAATGGGCGATCAAAAGATATAAAAGTAATATAAGATATAACACACAATCAGAATTTTTTTCGTAAACAAAATTAACTGAAGTTTTTCCTGAATATGATATGTGGATATGAACAAGCATTAATGCGTTAAAATAATAATCCATTGAGCCACCAACCTCCCTTTGCTCCTAATTACGACTACAATACTAAGCCATGAAGCTGTAATTTGACGTGAGTCTTTTGAAATGGTGACTTCAAATGTTCCAGAAAGTAAGTAACGATGAGGAACTTTAAGCTTTAAGCTGATTGGTTTTGCACTGACTCTCAACAAGTCTTGCACTATTTGAACTGTGAATACCTATTGCTTCCTTCATGTTTAGTAATGCCAATTATATATTAAAATGTAGATAGTTTTCCAAGGGGGGGGGGGGGGGGGAGATGTTTATAGTCCCGTATAAGTATAGATCTTGTATTATCGTGTGTGTGTGTAATGAAATATATATTTGATGTCAATTTGACACTTGCTTCAGAGCTACAAAAGATATATATGATTAAATTAATTAAATAAATATAAATATACCACAAAAATAATATTAATGAATTAGAAAACAAAATAATGTCCTAATGACACGACTTAATTTATTAAAGATGTCTTGAGCGCAAACCTTGTTGCCGCTTCGAAGCCATTACACCCCCACCAAGGATCTCTAGGGCTGACAATGATGAGGAGCTATGTAGTCCCAGTAGCATCTTCTGTGCCTTGTCGGCGTTTAGAAAGAGGTCAACCCTCTTGGAGTATTCTGTGACACTACGGATACATTGTCCATCTCCCTCTCGACCTCAGGCCATGAGGATTCAGCGACTATGTAGATCTGATGTGCTATCAGCGTAGATGCTGATGGCAACGTCTACCTTGGAGGTCACATTTTTATATGCAGAGTCAGAGAGATCTGAAGTGAGCAGGATAAAAAACAATGGTCCCAGAAACGAGCCTTGCCTGACGCTATCATATATGCTTTTAGGAAAATATTGAGTGGAGTGGGAGTGCGAAAAAAGTGGCCCTTCCATACATGGCTTTTATGATGCAAACGTATATCCTTTCTCCATTCTTCCAAGGTGAGTTCCACTTGGCATAGCAAATACTTATCATGAATGCAGTGCAGGAATAATGCTACCTGAAATGAACTTTATTATGCATTTATTATGTACATGAAAATCAAACAAATCTACTATACGCATATTTTTTATTGTTGCAGGAAGGTTGTAGACGGCGTATCATTCATTATGAGGAAAGGATTTAATCCCGATTTGTTAAGCTTCATGCGTTGAATTCGATAACTTTTTCCCGTAATATTAATTCACAATTTTATCTCCTTTTAAACCTTTGTACTTTTGAGCAACTTCCCTAACAATATTTTTGACAATAATCAAAATATAAAATTTTAAATGTTAAATGACACATTAATTACTTTTAATCTAATAATGTGTCTTCATTGGCTGTCATTTGAATCCAAAATCGATGCCACAATGATAGGATGAAGGCTATCCTTTAGGCATCTTAGGCATTCCATATTGTGAAATCAGTCATCAATGCCATGCTGCCGTTGGTACTCCTAGGAGGATATTTTTTATATAATAAATAAAAAAATGCGCTTTCAATCGTAATAGCCACTTTTTAAAAATAAGATTTCATTTTAACCTGGATTTGAGATTCGTACACGGCTGATGCATTACTTTGTATCCAAGGGCCTATTCGCGGACAGGCCAATAAAGAATTAAGTCCTGGTGCTTAAGTACATCAAACCTCACCTCCAGTTGAATGGGCTGGTTCAATTTCGAAAAAACACTAAAAGGCAGGCCCCCAATATATATATATATATATATATATATATATATATATATATATATATATATATTGTTTGTCGGGCGATTATTACATCAGTATATATATATATATATATATATATATACTGATGTCATAATCGCCAGACAAACAAACTAGCAGTCTAATGGCTATAGACGTTTAACCTTCATTTCTTTTTATTAAACCATACAATATCACAAAAAAGCTCATCATATTTTGTTACTCCGTTTAATTATGTTTTTTTTGTGTATTCAAACTATATTTACTTAAACCATTATTATTCTATTGAGTTACCTGTATACGTATAAAGAAATGCCCCCGCGTATATCTGTCTAGGTATGACTTTGTTTTTCACATTTTGTCTCCCACATTTAGCCTATCCTTTTTCTCCTCCATAGTTTTTGCTTGCTGTCATGGAAAACCCATCGTCAATAGTTGCCTCTGAATGAAAAAAACAACAACATAAAAAGACATTCATTCAAAGGAATTTTCGGAGAAGTCGTATTATAATGAATTACCTCCCATGACCCATCCATGCCGTTGTTTCGTTGGTGAAAAAATGGCATGCGTTGTAAGAGGCGTTACGAAATTAGAAGTTTTTATGATATGAATAAAAGGTTTTGTATGTTTATTCTTTGTAAATGAATGTGTTTTATTATGTTTTATAATTTATACATATATATAAATACATTTTTTATGCGAGCCTTTCTTATTTTATTAATATTTATGTTATCTATATTAATAAAATAAGAAGTCTGTTCGTTCGTTCGTCTTTTTGTTCGTATCCCTGACTGATTTATTAGTCTTTGACTGAATTTTCGGTGAATATTTGTGAGGTCTCGAGGATTAGTCTTTTAGACGTGGGGAACTCCAGAAAATCCATTATTGGCATCTTTCTTTTATTTGCTAAAAAAATTGCCATTTTTTTACAATTGCCAATTTAGATGTCGAACAATTTTTCTGTGGATGACTTTGTTAACTTGTGTTTGGATTATTTGGTTCTTCCAGGAAAATTATCTTCCATATGTTTATTTTATGTGAAAAAACTTATCTATTATTTCTTGATAGTGGCATTTTGATTTAGACAACATTTAATTGGAAGATTTTGGGTTAATAAGAAATATTTTTGAGCGGGTTGTTTTTCCCGGGGGGAAATATCTATACCAATAAAAATGGTTTATTTATTTGTTTGGTTCTCGGATTCTCCTAAACACTTAGCTGAATATTGATCAACTTTGGAAACATTTGATCAAAGATTGTCAGAAAATCCCGGCCAACGCCGGAAAGCATCCGCCAATGTTTTAATTTTTTTTGCCTTTTGGTTCTATAGAATTGCATCTGACTGGATATAAATAAGCATACTAGCGTGTAAATTAGTCTATCAAACCTAAGATCTTATCAATGAGGTTAACCAAAAATGACGTTCTCATCTCGAGAGTATTCGAACCCCCGCCCTCAACATCGAGAGTTGAACACGCCTTACCGCACTGAGCTATCACATTCCCTCTAGTGTTTTTATAAATTTGTATATATTAAAGTAATCTATATAATTTAAGTTGAACGTTCTTTTATATAATTGTATCAATATATTTTATATGTCTAAAAAATCTTGCAAAAATGATATTAGTGATCGATAATAAACCCTAAAGATCTGAGATTTTTATTATTGAATAATACCTAAGAAGTTTAATTTCATAACCATATCTTTGGTTTGTAAGAGACTCCATTCAAAACTCCTTTATTTGTTATCACTTCCTTTTCCAAATTTACTGGGGCTAACACGTTAGATATCTTCAGCTTCGTTTACAACGATGCTTTCTTACTGCAAATATTGAAGTGAATAAAATAGAAGATATGTAACAAGTCGATACTACCTGGCAAAGCAATCACATGCTTTTGATGTTGTCGCCTCGTCGAAAAAAAAAAACCTACAATCATTCTGATAGTATTTTTAGGCACGATGCTTATAGTTTCGTGGAAGCCCTATCCGAATCCGGATCTTAACAACGACAAAAAAATCAAAAGCTCACTAGAAATAAACTGTTAAAATGTAAAATTAACTCCGAATCCAAAGTTTGATTGTAATTCTTTGGTTCCCATTATTATTTTTTGTCCATATATATTTATATATATATATGAAATTTCTTTCTTGACCCTATACATAAATGAATTCGACATTTCATGGCATCTTCCATGATATGTTGGATCCCAGGGCAAGCCTATTTAAGGACGTCCTATTACTACTGTCTACGCAGAAACAAAAGGGACAACGCAAAATGCGTTCTCACGACTCAAAATGCTTTTCTCACTTAATTACCTACCCATAAACCAAATTTGCGTAATTACGTATTTGTGATTTTATAAGAAATATTTTTGCGTATCCTCTATTAACTTGAATTAATTCAATTCCTTTTACGGAGGTGTATATATGTATTGGGCTATGAGATGGCAATCATAGAGATAATTTAAATTTGAGACAATCTCATTCCAATATTTGATGGTTAGGTTACAAATCTGGCAAGAGTTTTATTTTGTAGTAACCATATAAGAATATATATTTATACAATTGCTTTTGTATTTGTACCAACTATTATTTAAAAAAATACTTCGACCTATAAATTTCTATTTAACAATATGCATTAGGCCCTGGAGTATATCCTTATATTACCTAGAGTTTATGAAGTAAAAGAAGCGATAAACGTTACAAAAACAACGTATTTTTTATTGCTTATATATTTTATTTATAATTTTTAAACTTACTAAATCCCATGAGATCAAGTTTTGTTACTATACTGCACTTTTGGTTTCAAAAACACAGTATCACGTGTTCCAAATCTTTAGTACTTACAGATGCTGCATTTTTAATGCCTAAATTCAACATATTATTTTTTCAATTATTCAATGGATAAAGATTTAAATAGGCGATCAGCTCTTGAGATTGTGACAAGGCTACTTAGAAACCTTCGATCCAAGTTTAATTTGAATAAAAAATATGATAAATCCTTTTTTGAGAATATATGATTAAGAGGCTTTAAACAGAAACATAAATACCATATTTAATCGTTGCTCTTAATAGAAATAAATACGTTATATGTCATTCATCTGTGTTTATAAACACTCTACATTATAAACGAGTAAAGTAGGTGTCAAATTTGGGTGTGTCTATATATTGTCTCTGCACCTTTGGAATGAAATATATGGCATTGCCTCGCATTCTGACGCAGCTATGATTTACTTTGTATCTGGTGGTTTATTTATGCATGTAGGTATATCATATAATGATCAACCAATCTTGTAACTATCTATTTATAAGAAATAGGTCCATAAATTATTCGGAACATTATCGAGTTATTTTTGTAGGTTACTGGACAATAACTGGTTGTCTTTGATTACGCCATGTTGTGTATATACCTGCATGCAAAGGATTGATTAGCATTCAATTTGATAGTCCTTTGATAAATGACTATCCAGTTGCATTATCACACATGAACTCTTGGTTGCAATTCCAAGGTGCGCACGAAGTCACAACTTTACTCGAAGTATATTTTTAAGAATCACAAAAATGTAAATTTATATCATACCATCTCCTTATTAGACTCTATTTATTTGTGTGAAAATACCATGTGGAGACATTAACAATAATACTTTGCTAGCGTTTGTCGATTGGTCGACCTTACGTGTTCTTAAGGCTTCTCACTTACTTAAACACTTAAGAGGTCTTAAAAACCAAGAGATGTTGGTGACAACATGGAATTGGAATAAACACAGTCATATTGTTACTGTAAAAGTCCACAAAAAGACTCTCTTAATTCATATATGACCACGCAATTCTAATTTGATCAACAGTTTAGTAGAAGAAGAAACAATCCCCCAAAAATATATTTGATATTTTACTCTAAAGGTACTCAGGCATCGATAAGGCAGCTCTATTGAACAAAGTGAGAATTGAAAATAAAGTCCTTTGACAGAACAATGTAATTGTGTGACTACATAATAATTCAACACTATATTGAAAAAGCCATTGAATCTTTTGAATCATAAAGTTTGGCAATGAGGTATTTATGAGTAATTTCTACTTGTTACTTTGGCTGAGATAAGTTTGTTGAAACACATTGTGACACATAAGACGTCTTTGTGATGGGGAGTAAATTGCTATTACTATCATATTTTGAAGAAGAAAACCAGTTTGCAAATTCCATCATATTTCAATTTTTTTGGTATTTTTCGCGAACAAATAAGGCTATCATTCCTAATACTCAAGAAGCTCATAACAACTCATTCAAAATACTGCAATTTCGACAATTGCGTATTTTCCCACTTATCGGTTAAAATCATTTATTTCATAGCTCTAAAATCAATTATATTGTCAAAAAAAATACTATGTAAAATGCAATAGATAAAATGAATTAAATTTATACAGATACCTTAAACCTCAAAGAGCATTGTTTGCAATTCAAATTATTGTCTTTATAAATAACCATAAAAGTGTCAACGAATTGATCAAAATGGCAGAACAATCCAATATTATTATAATATCATTATAATATTGACCATTGAAGAGGTCATAAGTATAGTTAAAATGGCTGCCACACGGGGTAAACAATTAACTATGATCTACATTGACATAGAATACAGGTGTGTGGGAAGTTGTGGAATAAAATTCAGTGGACCAAAATTTGTTTCAATGTGTAGCAAAAATCATTGTCCTGCAATTAAATCTAACATGGATGCTAAAAAGTGGTGCAGTGCAAGCCAAACCTGGAATAATATAAATAGAAGAAAAAAAAATTAAAAATAAATACCATGATGTAAGAATATTTGTTTTGCTTTTCTAAAGAAAAAGCTTTACTGTTAAATTCATTCCATTGCGTCTATAGGTTTCACATATACGCGTCCAGTAACTTATTTATTAAATGATTACTCTACAATTTTCGGCAATTTTCGAAATGTTTTATTACAATCATAACTGATGAAAACATGAATTTCCTTTTGATTATTAATTCCATTCAGCCCCTTTTTCTTTTTTCGTCTTTTCCCTCTTGTTACAGTCAGCAACGCATTGAAGTAAACCTACGACGGTTAAGAGTGCGACTATAAGCAGCAACGACTATAGAGCAATGCTTTTATAATACTCGCTTTTAAAAAAAGAGTGCGATGTCAAAGGCGTGCACTAAAGTAACACACTAAAAAAGCATACAACGTTAAAGTGTGCGATTAAGGCGTGTGCGAAAATAATACCTACTATTACAGGACACCATCAAAAAGCTTTTTGAGGATAATGATTTTTAGTCTGCTTTGAGTATCCGAATCTTTTTTGGTTCAGTGACTAAAACTTTTACTTATTGAGGGATTCGTTTCATTAAGTAGTCTTTAATATGAATATTACTTTTTATTTTTTATGTGATTTATAATAGAAAATAACTAATATTATTTCACAAAAGAGGCTGGTTCGTCCTTATCAATATCTGATTCAGTCAAGAAAGTCTCTTTTTGTTAGGATATTTGCCCATTTTCGATAGAAAATGATGTGAAAAATAAAAAGGAATATATGTAGATATATTTATTTATTAAAAAAATGAAAGATTTTGTTGATGAACATTGCTTTGCCATTGATCCCAATTCATTTATCCGGGTTTACAGTCATTTCATCGCGCGTAAATTCGTCACGGACCTTTTTATAGCCGTTTTTTTGTCTCGGGTAAATACATCGCTTGCTCTTTTATAGTTAGTCCATTTTGTCGTTTTTTTTTGTCGTATGTATTTTTGTCGCCAAGCTTTTTTGTAGTGAAGTATTTTCGTCGTTCGTCTTTTTCTCGTTGGTTATTTTTGTCACGTAGCTTTTTTGTAGTGAATCGTTTTCCGCGAGATTTATTTTTTTGCTTTATAGACCTAATCTCGTTCGCTTAGTCGGGGGTACCATGGGGTTTAAATCTACCGCTTATACTCTTTAGGGAGAAAAGACAAGCAGCCTAAGAGTTTTGCACATCTAAGCCTTGGTTGTTCTGCCGGGAGTACTATGGGATTGTAATCGACCACCGACTCTTATTAAGGTGAAAAACACTCGGCCTAATACTTTCGTAGACCTTAATCTAAGGGTATGTGCCTACTTTAACGGGTGTCCCATGGGTTTAAAATCCACCACCGACTCTTCTTAAGGGGGGAAAACCCGGCCTAAAAAATATATACCCTAATTTAAAGGATTGCACCGGCCTCAGCTGGGTGCTATATGGGGTCAAAATCTACTGCAGACCCTTTTGGGTCGTACAAAAACCCAGCTCAAGAGTTTTTCAGACACTAAGCCGGGTATTTTCCACCCTTAATAAGAGTCAGTGGTCGATTACAATCCCATAGTACACCCGGCGGAACAACCAAGGCTTAGGTGTGCAACACTCAATTTGTACTACGTCATCGAAAGCTGATCATAGAGATAGATTCTGTCTCTATGATCAGCTTACGATGACGTAGTAAAAATTACTTTGTTTATATTGGACACAAAATATCTTTGTATCTCTATGATTTAAACCCCATGGTACCCCCGACTAAGCGAACGAGATTAGGTCTACAAAGCAAAAAAATAAATCGCGCGGAAAACGATTCACTACAAAAAAGCTACGTGACAAAAATAACCAACGAGAAAAGACAAACGACGAAAATACTTCACTACAAAAAAGCTTGGTGACAAAAATACACGCAACAAAAAGAAGAACGACAAAATTGACTGACTATAAAAGAGCAAGCGATGTATTTACCCGCGACAAAAAACGGCTTTAAAAAGGTCTGCGACGAATTTACGCGTGATGAAATTACTGGACACCATTTATCCCCAGCTCGGGGATCTTAAGAAATACAATGATAAACAGATAAATGTATGCTATTATAAGAATATAGAAAATAAAAATATGAAAACCAAGAAGCTTGACAAGCAGTATTAACTATTACAAATATTTTTCATATGACGTCTTGTTTTATTTAGAAATATAAGAAAATATTACTTTTACTTTCTACCTTTATTTAAGCAGTAATTCTATAAAAAATAATTTGTTATCTTTATTCATAATATGATTAAAAAATGTAATTTGCATCCAATAAAATATGTGGATGATATAAAGGTGATTCACTTTAATTGAGACTCACATATTACAAACTACATACAATCTTTGTATTATTTTACACAATAATTTTTAACAAAAATGATAGCACAATGTGTAATTTACAAAATGTATTCATTAAATTTTCACATATCCTTCTTTGGCTTTCACTACAGCTTTGAACCTCCTCACGGTGGAGGCAACACAGGCAGGAATCTCTTCTCAGCTCAGACCATGACTGAGGGTGGCTTTTGCCTTCTGAAGAGAGTCCTCAGCTGCACGGGGATGTCTTCCTTTTTTCAAGATTAAAACCCGGTCATTCTGACTGTGTGGGTGGCCTGGACCGTGAAAATCTTTGTCTGAGGAAAGATTCCTGCCTGTGTTGCCTCCACCGTGAGGAGGTTCAAAGCTGTAGTGAAGTCCAAAGGAGGATATGTGGAAATTTATTGAAATACGTTTTGTAAATTAACATTTTGCTATCATTTTTGTTTAAAAATTATTTGTAAAATTTAATACAAACATTGTAGTTTGTAATATGTGAGTCTCATTTAAGTGAATCACCCTGTAAACGTCCTTACACTTATTATTTTTATAACACATGTATCTAGATCTATTAACACATATTGACATATATTGGTGCAATATGCTGATAAAGAAAGGATTACCCCTAATTAATATAATAATACAAACAGCTCTTTCCTTGATTAATTATGAATAATATAGATATCATCAATAGTTGCTATAAAAATATAAAAAGACATTTGTTCATGTACACAAAAAATAATATTCACAAATCACAGTTTTTTTGGTACAAAAACGAGAAATAACTTCAAAGCATTATCAAATAAAAATAGCATCCATGTCATGTCGACAACTTTACAAAACAGGTTTTTTGGGCATCATAGTCTATTAAATAATTTTTAAAATATTATTATACTTTATTGAATAAAGGGAAAAGGATTCCCTAAGAGAGGATTCTAAAATGTATTTCGCTTGGATATAATCTACTGAGTTAAAATGGTGTTGGTGAATGTTGTCCTTCCTAACGTTACTTTGCCATTTTAATTTGAAGATAGCCCTCAAACACTGCTGCCCTGCAAGAAAAAATACCCGCAGAAAATTACCTGCAGGGAAATTGCCCGCAATTTACTATATAAAATGAATCATTTTTCATTAAAAGACCTTCCAGCATTCGGGTTCCAATCCCGTCAAAGATTGATAACTGAAGTGTGCAATGTTTTTTAAACGGTGTGCCTATTCTATTTATGACATATTGAGGTTCTAACCCCACCAACCAGCTATGATAATAAGAGTTGCAAACCACCACTGTGCCTTCGGGTTCTGCCAGTTGAAGCTATGATATATTGGGGTTCCAACCCCACCACCCATGGGCCCTAGGGTTCCGTCAGTCATAACAATGACATATTGAGGCTCCAAACCAATCGCTCTTGGATCATCATGTTCCACCAGTCAAAACTATGAAGTATTGGGGATCCAAACCAATCGATTATGGGCCCTCGGGTTCCGCCTGTACAACTATAATATATTGGAGTTTCAATACCTCAATATGCCATAGCTGTGATCTGCAAAACTGTGGGCACATTAGCGGTGGGTTAGGAACCTCAATTGTCATAGTTTTGATCGACCGAAACTGTGGGGCCCTTGGTGGTGGGCTCGGCACCCCAAAATGTCGTAGTTTTATTGGCCGAACTCATGGGCCCATTAGCAGTGGGTTGGAACCCCAATTTATCATAGTTGTGATTGGCCGAACCCGAGGGTCTATTAGCGGTGGGTTTGGAACCGCAAAATGTCACAACTGTGTGAATATATTATATATATATATATACAGGGTGATTCACTTAAATGAGACTCACATATTACAAACTACAATCTTTGTATTAAATTTTACACAAATATTTTAAAAGAAAAATGATAGCACAATGTGTAATATATATAAATAGATTTCAATAAATTTCCACATATCCTCCTTTGGACTTCACTACAGCTTTGAACCTCCTCACGGTGGAGGCAACAAGGCAGGAATCTCTTCCTCAAACAAAGATTTTCACGGTCCAGGCCACCCACAACAGTCAGAAAGACCGGGTTATCTAGAAATAAGGAAGACATCCCCGTGCAGCTGAGGACTCTCTTCAGAAGGCAAAAGCCACCCTCAGTCATGGTCTGGGCGGGAGTGACGTCGGCGGGAAGAATTATCTTTGTCGAGGAGGGCGTGAAGATCGACCAGGCGTATACCTGCATCTTCTTTCAGAGGAGGTTGTCCCATGGGTACGAGAAGAGTATCCTACGGCTCTTTTACTGTTCCAACAAGATGGAGCTCCATCCATACCAGCAAATTGGTTCAAAGCTTCTGCACTGATATGTTAGCAGACTTTTGGTCCAAAGACTTGTGGCCTCCCTCCTCCCAGATATTGAACCCAATGGACTTTAGATATTCCATTCTGGAGACAAGGGTGTGTAGCAAGTCCTGGCCATCGGTGGATTCTAAAGAAGAAGCTGATTAAGGCCTGGGCCTCTTTGTCTGAGTAAGAGATTCCTGCCTGTGTTGCCTCCACCGTGAGGAGGTTCAAAGCTGTAGTGAAGGTCAAAAGGAAGGATATGTGAAATTTAATGAAATACATTTTGTAAATTACACATTGTGCTATCTTTTTTGTTTAAAAATTATTTGTGTAAAATTTAATACAAAGATTGTAGTTTGTAATATGTGAGTCTCAATTTGAGTGAATCACCCTGTATATATATGACATTGCAACCCCAAAAGTCATCTTATATTATTGTATATAGCTATTTATCTCACTATGATACGAAATTATTTGAACCATCAATAAGAGATGCCCACAATTTGATTCCCTAAAATCCACTTCATTAGGAAGTGTCAAAATAATTGACACTATAAATTTCATTGGCTGGGTGGTCTAAATATTTATAAGAAATCCCAAATATCTTCTTTTTGGGTAAATACATTAACTGTCCTATGAATACTCTGCTGATTTTGTAGCTAATTATATCTGGAAATAATACCAACCGTTTTTTTCAGTTTCCGGCTTAATCATATATATATATATATATATATTAGTAGTTTCTCGGACATAAATATAATAAATAGTGTTTTCTTTCTTTTTTCAAAATACCCTTCAATATTTCTGAAACTCTTCTTAAAAGAAAAAAGTTATATGCAATGTTAACATGTTTTTAATGCGTGAAGTGTTCTTTGCATTATATTGTTTCAACCAATAAAAAAATAAAGTTATTATTTTATTTGAACTACAAATATAATAACAATTTCATATTATCAGCAACGGGACAAAAAATTTAAAATTGTCATTAATATTTTTTTCCTTATTATACAAATAGAAGAAAAAAAACGAATTACAAAATACCACTTCACAAAAAGTATTTTCTGGAAATTTTATTTGGAAAATCGTCTAATATAAAAGATGTTCAATCCGAATATGAGGTATATTTACAATTTTACTCCTGTTGGATAATAATAGTTCTTTATACATATACAAACTACCTTATAATTATAATGAGTACATCATAACTATTTAATTGTCCGACCTCAAACACATTTTCATAGGCAGAACATTAATGTTATTATTTAGTATACATAAATGTTTCAACGGGAGAATCAAAATATAAAAAAATGTTCCCAAACATCGGATGTGACTCTTCAAAGTATAGGAAGCGTGGTAACTGTATATATACTTATAAAATCATGCATAGGTCAAGATATAATTGTTATAAATAATGTGCAAAAGGTTCTTCTTCATTGCCAATATACTTTGTGGATACGCTACAGGAATAAAAAGTAAAATTATCTAGTTTTTAACTATAATATTAACATATGTATATTGTAACGCAATTTCCCTTCTAACTATCTGTGGAAAACATTATGTGAATTTGCACCAAAAAATAAAGGTCTCGATTTTAAAGAAAAAAACGATAGATGGAAGAACAACATTTTTATATTTCTTATTGCACAAACTAAGTTATTAATATCAATCAGTTATAATACTAAAAATATATTGGTGTGCCTTTTTCAAAGTTAGTCACTACAATGAAAAAAAATAAGGACTGGGTTGAATAACGAATGTGTATTTTTCCCCCTTTTATAAAAGTATACAAAAATTGTGTTAATTTATGCAAAATATAAAGGCCTTGAATTGAAGATAATTTTTCTTTACTCTGATTATTAATAGTTTTTGTCTAGCAATTGCTAAAAATATTAGCGACATGGCGATATACTATACCAGGGGTGGCGAACAAGTCCAGGTCAAAGAGCCAAAATTATTAATGTGAAAGCCAAAGAGCCACTGACTTTGAAACAAAAGACAAAATATAAAACACAATTGATAATATAACGCATATAACATAATTAACACCAATAACTTGGTCTACAGACATCAGTCTAAAGGGGGACATGGGGGTAAAATTATTATAACCCGTAACGTTACGTAGCCACATAGTCTTACTGTAGGATAAATTCAAGAAAAGACCCTTATTTCTTTAGATTTTAATGATGAACAAGCAACTTTAGTAATTGAAATAATAATAACTTAAAAATAGAGATCTGGGCCTCCAGTGGGGTTGGAGGCACAAGCACTTAGTTAGGGGGGGGGCAAGCCCCCTATGGCCCGTCCATAGCGACGGGGCCGTCATCCACATTCAGCCAGAGTCGCCACTGCACCTACCAAGAGAGAAGACTATATAAGCTACACACAGTTTCACTTTCTCTGAGATATGAACAGAGCAGATATTTTCCACTTAAAATGTGCATATATCAAAAGTGTTTCTTACCTTTTTGAGTGTTGTAACTGACTCAGTGAGACTTCTGGCATCTCTTGTTTTTAGTAATTCTTAGAAGATCTGGTTTATACTCTGTAGTGGCCACTCGCAGCAGTTCTTTCACTTGAGTGTCAGTCAAAATGGATCGATGTTTGGACTTGACGTGTTTCAGAGTGAAGAACAGGGACTCGCACACATATGTTGACGAGAACATGGAGAGCAGCTTGAGTGCAGCTGTTTTAACACAGGGGTATTTTTCAGTTGGGACAGCTCTCCAAAAAACAACGGGCCCATCCTTCACAAGAGATTTCAACCTGTCGTCCTCGTGCAGTTCAATTATCTCTAATTCCTTGCTGCTTCATCAATGACAAGAGGCACTTTTAAGCAGTCCGTCTCTGCATTAAATGGATCGATGAGAAATGTGATCGTCTTTTCTGCTGTAAATCTTCAAAGCGCGCAGTGAAGTTCCCACACAGTTGCGCAAGCAGTCGCACGTATCTGGCTGCATCCACACTAACAGCGGCCATATGCCGGATGTTGCGCAGATATGGAAAGTGGGTTAGATCGCTCTTTTTAATACGCTCTGTGAAAAGCTTCTGCTTGTTGATAAATGCAAAAACACACTGCACCAGATCAGGCAGCGTTTTTAATTTCTCCTGCAAGTCCAGGTCACCAGGCAGATCCGTATCAAGTCAGAAAAGGAGATTTGTGAACTGCCGATGATTGAGAGCGTGCGTACGAATATAGTTCACGATTTCCAGTACGGGTTTCATAACGTGGTCTAAATTGACTGTTTTTGCCACAGGTTGTTCACGATGTATGATACAGTTGAAGTTCCAAAATCGGGAAATCTGTCATCACTCTTGCAAAGACCCACAAGTCCATTCACAGATCCAATCATTGATGGTGCTCCATCTGTGGCTATAGCTGTGAGCTTATCGAGAGACAAATTGGCTTCTCTGAATACGTCCATCATTGCTTCTTTCACGTCAATGCCGCGTGTTCGGTCTTTTAATGGCACAATATCCAGAAGCTCTTCTTTAAGCCTGCCGTCTGGAGAAATCATACGGGCAAATATTGCCAGCTGTGGCTTGTCCTGTATGTCGCATGACTCGTCTAGAGCGACACTAAAATATGCACAATTTTCCAGATCTGTGCGGAGATCAGATTCAATCGCTTTGTTTATGTCTGATATTCTGGTCTCAACAGTGTGACGTGACAGCTGAAGATCTACGATGGCATCTTTTAGTTTGGTATTATCTGGAATTAAGGTTTCAATCACATCTTTCAAGCACTGTTTCACAAAATCACCTCACTGTATGGTTTTTTATGACGTGCTATATTCCACGCCACTTTGTAAGAGGCCAACGTCACAGTTTCTGCATGTTTGCTTAATTGGTGAAAGACTTGAGCTTGTCTTTTTACCTGACTTTTCAAAGTACTCACTTTGTGCGTGCGTAGTTCAGTGCCTTTGGGAAAGTCTCTGTCAATATTAGCATGAACCGTGCGAAAATGCCGTTGAAGATTTGAAGCCTTGAAATGTGATAATGTGGAGCTGAAAATTAAACAGAACGGTTTTCCATTCCGTTCAATAAAAAATAAGCGTCTTCCCATTCTTCCAAGAAAGTCCGGTGTTCATCTTCGTATTTTCGTTTAGCCTTGCATTTTTCCATTTTGATGACGAGTATAGCCTGCACTAGAACGCAATATGCTAATAAATTTCCTGGCATTAATCCTAATGTTTAGTATGAATACCTGTAAAGACTCTACTTGTCTTACTTATCGTTTGGGATCGTGGATAGGAAGCGCAGGAAGAGTACACATATTTAGGTCGCAATCTAGGTATTCAGAATACAAGGTATGCCACATTGAGAACTTCAACTTAATAAATCCCCGGCGTGCTCTAATTCATCCACATACTTCTTTACATTTCAGATTATATTTGTTTTTGATAAGCTCTTGTTGATATGAAATTGCTCTTAAGAAGAATTAAACAAAGTGAGGTCTAAAAACATGCAAATATGAGAAGAGGCAAAGAGCCGCATTCCTATTGACCAAGAGCGGCATGAGGCTCACGAGCCGCGTGTTCGCCACCCCTGTACTATACAGTATACATACTTTAATCAATAATTTATGTTTAATCAAAGAATTACATCATTGATTTATGTTACTATCTTAGACACAAAATTAATAGTATGGCTGCCAAAATGTTATATTATTGTATTGTGTAATTTGCAGATATTTGATTTGTGTCATATATAACACATTTACATATATACATACGTTGATCAAGAGTATTAAGTATAGCTAAATATTTGGCAAAAGAGGTTATTATGCCCCATCATGACTAACTTTGCACGACGTGACGTGCATTTTTAATCAAGTATTGAAGGTGCTGTCATTTAGAGATGAAGTTGCTTTGTAAAGTGTAATTACTATTTAATTAAACTGTTGTTGAGATATGAGGTGGGATTATGTAGTATATATAGATATATATATATATATATATATATATATATATATATATATATATATATATATATATTATCTATATATCATATATATAATATATTATATATATATATATATATATATATATATATGTATATATAGTATATATATATACTATATATATAATATTATATATATATATATATAAGATTATCTATATAATATATCAAGTTGGTTAAAGGGGGTCTACGAACTAACATATTTACTAATCCACTACAGATGAAAATACTGATCTAATATATCAGTATTTGAAATATAAATATATAATAATTGATATTGCTTAGAATAGGGATTTTATATTATTTTTTATTATGGAGGTGAAAATTTTTATGATATAAGATATAAAATACAGCAAATATAATAAATATTTATGGGATGAATTATGTGCATAACATCAGTTAACATTTTAGTTTAGAAATTATTCTCGCCTGAGAAGCCTTTCAAAACATAAAATACAACAACAAAATATCCAAAAAATAATGTCAAAAACAATACATTTTAAAACTCAAAAACACAGAGATGTTAGACAAAATAACTAGAGGCATATATAGTACACTCAGAGAGTGCAAATCTCCACCGTCACGAGGTCCTTATGAGCCTTCCGAGGCGGATTTTTCACGACTGGGGCGGCGTAGAGGGACGGGGAGGGTTCCCCTCGACGGAATTTCCGAGAGAAGACGATCCCGGCACCCGATTTCACAGCACAGCGACATCTATTGGCAGAGTAGGCTAACTTGAAAATTTATTAGTATTTAGCTCATTTTCCATCTTAAAGAAGCACTCAGAGATGCCAAAATTTAATCACTTGTTTCTTTTGGCATTTCCAACAACTCCACAAAGTTTTATCCGAATCCGTTCCGTACTTTTTGAGTTATCCTGCTGACAAACAAACCAACCAACAAACCAACGCCAGTAAAAACAATACCTCCTTCGGCGGAGGTAATTATCAAATAAATTAAATATTCTAAAAGTGTCATAATATTTAATCATTTTTTTTAACATTTAACATATTTTAACGTTATTTAACATTCGCCGACTCTGGGGTAGAACTTAAATAAATCAGCTGCATATTGCCGTCCAGCACCATATGTGATTTTTGGGTTTATTTACCGGTAAGTTTTAATGTTGCATTATTTATTGATATGCAATATTATGTACAGCGATAAATGATATACAAATCAGGGAGTTACGTACAAAGAAACATCTATGAAGAAACAAAAAAGTATCTTCTTTTATTTTATGATGTCATTTTACTATGTCCAATTAAAAGAACAATTGAGCAATTTGTTACATGGTCGTTTATATAAGACAGTTTTATACTCCTATTGCCTTGTAAAAAGCCAATGTCAAGTCCACAAATATTTCAAGATTTTTGACAAGCATAACAGTCGATTTATTTTCATTGTATAATTGATCCCGGAAGGCAAGTCCCTTACCTCATGCGTGGGGCAATCCTAGGCATGTCACGGAAATCAAGGCATGCACATGGTCATACAAGACGTAAGACTAAAGCAAAGGTCTAAACTGTAATAATTAAGTATTTGAAGGCCTCATCAAGGGAATACTATTATATAGATAGCCAAAGGTATCCCTTATTTTAGAGTAAGAGTTTAAAACATATTATAGGGGCATGCCGTAGTAATCACCGGTACAAAGAATAAATTGATTTATTTTTGTTGTAACTAACTGCTTTTCGAAGAAACGTTTATTTGGTTCAACTTAAGAATTACTGTACTGATATAATAATCTAATTATATTTACATTATCGTTACAGTAGTTTTGCAAGGGTAAAGTTTGTTTGTTTAGCTCCTAGATCAGCCCCACCACACCGGGACTAAATTGGTATCAGCCGATAAGAAACGGTGTAGGAGCTAACTTTATTGCGAAATAAATTAATTGACACAAAAGCAAAAAAGCTCTTAGAAGATACTCCTCCATGGGCTTTTTCCTTCTTTACATCTCTTCGGCCAGTTCGTCCATCTCCATCCTCGTTCGGGGACACGCGTAGATTAGGTGGATAGGGGTTTCATCGTCTTTCTAGGGTCAAGTTGTATTTTTATATAAATAAAAGCCAGTAATAAACTAGATATCCAATGAAGGAAATGAATAACAGCTCCTCCTTTAGCCATAAGATATTTAAGCCGCAACCATAGTCTAATTCATATCTGACTTCACAGTTAACAGATGCCTACAACTTAGTAGTAAGATTCAGTATAGAGAAGTTATGTTTACATACTAATACATGGGGTTTCTTTTACAAAAGAATGGTGGAGGATAATTGAACAAAATTGTATGATAATACTAAGAATATTGAATTGAAAAAAATTGCCGTTCAGCTCTGTATAAGTCTTTTTAGGCTCTGAAATATCTGAATATTCGGATATATACCTTAGTCCTGGCTGTTTATAAACAATTGGATGTGCATTTTCGGTCAATCTTATTTACACCCAAATTGAAAATATCTTTATATGTTGTCAGTTTTATATATTGTAAGTCTACTCATGATTTAAATGAATAAATATGTTTATTAAAAACCGTGAAACTTATGTGCCAAAGAAAATAAAAATACGACTCAAGAAAAATGCATAGAGGAGTCAAAATTCTTTGTGTGCACATAAACAATTAAGTAAGTTAAGAGATAAACTTTGTCAGATAGCGCAAGAGTTGGCTGGTTTTATTTGTTTGGAATCAAGTAGTTCAAATTCCACCTCGACAACATTTTCTAAAGTCGATCCTATTCTCACACAAAATATAATTGCTTGTCGATTTCACAGACTTTGTTACTTGGACATTTAAGAATGCTTATCTATGATGAAAAATCTATTATTGAGCATAAATTTATCATTATTTTGGATAGCAGAGAGATTTTTTAATTTAAGGGAATGGAAAAATAAAATTTTACAAGAGCATGACAGAAATCGGTTGAGAGGCCGCAAAATAAACAAATTTGTTGAGCTTCATATCTATACTAATAAAAAAAGAACTCCGTTCGTTCGTTCCTTTGTTCGTTCGTTCGTTTCCTGTATCTCCCGAGCAGTTCATCAGATCTTGGCAAAATTTTCAGTGAATAGTTTTGAAAGATCAGGGAGTGTTTTAGTGGGGTTGCCAACTCCCGGAAAATTCGTCATCGACATGTTTATTTTATTCGCCAAAGCGTTTTTTGTCATTTTTTAAAATTTCCAAGTTAGATTTGACCAAATTTTCTGTGAGTAGTCTGAGGTAGTAAGGCGTATTTTCGTTAGTTGTATGTTTCCTGGAAAATTCGTTTTCTACAAATTACTTAAAAATAAGTTTTTTTCTATCCCTGTCTTTTCTCCCAATTTAAGTTTTTGTGGAAAATAACATTTTTTTAACGCAACATCGCGCTAATCAAATTTTAATAATGCTTAAGATGGAGAGTGATGTCAACCACTCTAAACTTTTCTTGATAAATATATGAAGTCACAGTACACTCTGTTAAGTTTTTGCTGTTTTCCCCAATCAACGGAGATCAAACAAATACTCTGATATTCAGCGCTACCATACATTTATTCGATACTCTATGTTCCCTGTGAAATGCTTTAAAAAATGACTTCTTTTTATGATATTTAAATACCCAGCCTTAAGGAATACAAAACGAAAAAAATGGCAATTATGACCCAATGATAACTTTTAAGAAATGATTTTAAAATGAAAAGTCACATGCGATGACATCACTGAAATTATTCGTGTGATTTCTTTTCTTTACGATGTTTAAATACTCAGCCGTAAGGAATATAAAACAGAAAAAATGGCAATGAGGGGTATGACAACTTTTTTACGAACTGGTTTTAATATGAAAAGTCACATGCGATGATTTCACTGAATTAGTGATTTCTTCTTTGTGCGATTTTAGATACCAACCATAAGGGACAAAACGGAAAAATGGCAATGAAGACCCAATGACAACTGTTGTGAAGGAACTAATTTTAATGTGAAAAATCAATGTGATGACATCACTGAAATTATTTGTGATTTTTCTTTTACGATGTTTTAAATACCCAGTCTTAAGGAATACAAAACAGAAAATGGCAATGAAGACCCAATGACGACTTTTAAGGAACTTATTTTAATATGAAAAATCACATGCAATGACATCACTAAATTCAAGTTGGGAAATCCGGGCAGCGCCGGGTAACATGCGCTAGTTATAATTAATTATATTAAACATATTAAAGCAACAATGATATTGTTGAAGTTAGTTAGTTAAATGCAATCAAAAATTTACAAATATTTTTTCCTAGTTTTCATTTTATCATGAAACTATGTTTAGGGATGTATCCAGAATCATCTTTGGGTCGTGTCTGTGAATTAACCCTAAAGGATTTTGATAAGTCTTATATATTTAATATGTTTTATTGTCGATATTTTCTTTATAAACTAATTGTTTTTAGTTTATATTATAGGAGCATGTATTTTTGTTGTTTTTATTATGATTTGTACTGTACATCATTTATGTTTTGCCTTCTAACTTTTGTTTTGAGTTTAATTTTGAATACAATGTTTATTTATATATAAATTCTCTATATCAATAGGTTTTTATATAAAACTAGAGGCATATATACACTCAGAGAGTGCAAACCTCCGCCGTCACGGGGTCCTTATAAGCCTTCCGAGGCGGATTTTCACGACTGGGGCGGGCGTAGAGGGACGGGGGAGGGTTCCCCTCGACGGAAATTCCGAGAGGAAGACACTCCTGACACCCGATTTCACAGCACAGCGACATCTATTGGCAGAGTAGAGTAGGCAAACTTGAAATATTTACTAGTATTTAGTCATTTGCATCGTAAAGAAGTACTCAGAGATGCCAAAATTTAATCACTTGTTCCTTTTGGCATTTCCAACAACTCCACAAAGTTTCATCCGAATCTGTTCCGTACTTTTTGAGTTATCCTGCTGACAAACAAACCAACGCCAGTGAAAACTAGAGGCATATATACATCAGAGAGTGTGTACCTCCGCCGATCCACAACATTCCCATTTCAAACATTTCCTTTTCACACGCCCCGATTTTCTATATATAATCATTGTTTCCTCTTTGTTAGCTATTTTGCATATTAAAAAAGCATTGCAGAGACGGAAGAGGGAGAAGTTTAAGCTATGTCTGGGTAACATAGTCCTGAGCTGATATATGACCAATAATACGTCAATGATATTTTTTAGCGTTTGTTTTGCCTAGCCCTGAATAGAGACCCCTTTCTTCTTATAGTAGTAGGATTGTGCTCATTTTGCATATTAAAAAAAGCAAAGCACTTCGAGATGCAAAAAATTTTAATCATTGTTACTTTTGGCATTTCCAACAAACTCCACAAAGTTTCATTTGAATCCGTTCAGTACTTTTTGAGTTGTCCTGCGGACAAAAACAAACAACAAACGCCAGTGCAAACAATACTCCTTCGGCGGAGGTAACTAGAGGCATATATACACTCAGAGAGTGCAAACCCTCCGCCGCCCCACCAATGAATCACTAACAGAATACAATCCAGTCATATTATGTCTATAAGTAGGTGTGTTTGGTGAATATGAGTGAGGAGAGAGCCATCCTAAAAAGATCCATGACGTCATACTATTTATTAGTCAATTCAGAAGTACGTCACTGGCTGTTTAACTCCTTTCTTTCTCCATCATGCTCTTATATTAGCGCTATATTATTAATATTATATTAAGAGGAAGACGGGAAAGAGAAGAAGTTTAAGCACCCAGTGACGTAGTCCTTAGCTAATAAATCAACAATATTACGTCAAGGGATTATTTAAAGCTGTTGTCTTGTTCTACTCCCTGAATAAAGACCCCATTTCATTAGAGTAGTAGTAGTGTTTGCTCCTTTGCATTATTAAAAAAGCACTTAGAGATGCCAAAATTTTCTCACTTGTTCTTGTGGCATTTCAACAACTCCACAAAGTTTCATACGAATCCGTTTCAGTACTTTTTGAGTTATCCTGCTGACAAAACAAATAAACAAACCAACAAACGCCAGTGAAAACAATACCTCCTTCGGCGGAGGAAATATTATTAAGGGTGAATTCCACAATTAGGGTTCCCCTAAGTGGTCCATAACCACTATTTTTGAAACTTTACTAATCATCTTTTTTGTTTTCCCTGCAGGTGATATTATGTCTGGGACATCTAAAAATATGTTCGGCTAACCTTAATGGGCATTAATTGACGAGTTAATTGAGATTTTATACAAATTAGCTTAAATTGTCATACATTGTGTTTTGATGATCTTATTGCGTCCGTAAAAGTTGAGGTACATCCTCCATCTCTGTCCGTCATCTAAGGCTTGCTCGGACCTGTCCTTCCGTATCACTGTCTGTCTGTCTCTCGGTGTGTTCCATGCAACCTAAAAGTCCTAAAATTCTTGGATGGAAGTTACATTTTTTTCGTTGCATTTTTTACGCCGAGAAATACGCAGCGAAGGAGTTCGAGGAGTTCAGAGTCTCACTGGGAGGCAGTGCTCTCATCACCATCTTCACATCTGTGGCTCTGTTTCACGCATGGGACCAAACCAATTGCACATGGAAGAAAGTGAAGGTCTACTTCAGTTTCTTTTCAGAGAGGCCCGAACAAGATCATGGCCTCTCACTGTCTTGAGCGCATTGTAAAATGGATCAACCAAAAATTCCGCCTAACCTTCAAGGCAATCACTTTTTGTTCAGACAAATGCGCCGGACAGTTTTGCAATCGGAAGGTGTTTGGGGCCATTGCCCAGTCGAGACGTCACCTCTGTGTGAATCACAACATCTCGGATCCACTGTGCCCTGACTGTCCTCTAGTCACCATTCATTTTTCCTGCGCAGGTCATGGCAAATGCGAGGTGGATCATGTCGGTGCTCTCTCCAAAACAAGCTTCCGCAAAGAAGAGTTAAAAGGCAAGCCTCTTCGGAAGATCACCGACATTGACACTCATGTGCAGACCCACCTTAATTTTGTCAACCTTGAAAAGACGCAGGCAGGACAAGAGGACAAAAATGGGTTCTTTTACAGTGGATTCCATGGAGAAGTGGTTGCCCCAGAAAGCGTCTCAGTGTCTCAGGCAGATTGGGAGAGGGTTGATGGGACACGTGACCTCCACCAGCTTCACACCACCACTACTCCTGGCGAGCTTCTCACTAGAGAGTCTTCATGTTTTTCCTGCCCCGAGTGCTTTGAACGCAAGTATGAGGATTGTCGACGAACGGAGGAGCTTGGGCCTGTCCACAAAGTCATGGTTTCTCCCATCTCTACTACCGTTGCGATTGCTCGGGCCGCCACTAGAACGCGCTCTGGACAAAGCCGTCATCGTGCGCAGCTGGCCAACATGGCCACTTCCGGTTCCGTCATTGCAGTGAGCCGTGGACAGTACGATGAACTGGAATTCGTTCAAGTCATCAAATCTTGTGGTGAGCTTCGTGACCCAAACCTACTCAAAGGAAAAATCTTGAATGATATTGAGGGTTTGTCTAATTGTTTTTCAATTACCGGGGCTAAAATATTGACCTTTGATTCGTCATTCATTCGATCACCGCCTCTTCATTTTGTAACATCGTCAGTATTGCGAAAAGGGAAACAAATGAATGTTCTAAAAATTATCGATTGCGAATTTGATGCTTTACTGAATGATTATCTCATGTAAATATATGGTTTCTCTTCTGTAAACCAATGCTAAAATTTTCCTTGTTTTCATAGTGTGTGAGGTTTTCGTTTACAAATTTTGGTTTTGAGTGTGGTTTCGAATGTTAGGATGTTACAATCTAAGAAAATTGAAAAAAAAATGTGAAAGGCAAAGAGGCTGAGTGACCTGTAAAGTCGCGTGCTGGTGCGACAAGTCGCGCACTAGTGCGACGAAAAAGACTTGGAAAAGACGTAGTGAGGCTTTTGGTCATATTAGATGAGAAATTTTCATTCATATTTCTAAAAAGAATCACTAAAACTTACATTTATTGCGAGGGTAGGCGATTTTCAAAAAAGGTCTAAAAAGGGAAAAATGTCTATAACTCATGATAAGCATTTTTGGTAGCAATATCAATTGTTTTTTAAGGAATAATTTTCTGAAAGACTAATTCTCATTTATACTTTAAATATAATTAAGATTCCGTCATGTAATGCTTCGGCAAAATATTTTTTTCACATGGTAGACAGACTGAAGACAATTAATTTGGGTCTAAAAAGGGAAAAAGTCTATAACTGTCTACAACTTGGGATTCAAAAATTGAAAAGGGAAACATTGAATCTTTGGGTCTTTTTGGGCGCGATGTTTACCTAGTATTGTATACTAACAAACAAGATGAAAACTAGCCTTGCCACAGATCTTTTCGTGTAAAAAAATCTCAATTTTTAACTTGCCCCTTTAAAACTGCCAAATTTGCTCGTAAAACAGGCGGCTCAATACTTGCACTTAATTTTCTCATTTTTTAGTCTGAATTCATTTCTACATAGTGGTTATTTTTCTACCTCTTTACCCAATGTCCTAGTAGATATTTTCAGTCATAAAAGGTTCTTATATTTCATAAATTTTTCTCCAAGCATGTGAAATAGTGACTTGTTACATATTTGTTACATAGAAAATTACCGTTTATCTGTAGTCAAAACCGAGTATATTAGAGTAAAAATCCAGTTTTTCTAGTCTTTTTTTTCTCGTAAGACTGGAGGAACCTTCTTAATGATAGTTAAAAGTAATAAAGACAAAATTTGTTTCATTTTGGTCTGAATGTGAAGCAAATTAACTAATTTTCTATGCAAATTACGAGGGGAACCCTGTTCGTGGAATCCACCATAAGTATATCAGACTATTGGTTTGTCCTATTCTAATAAAAGTGACGACGTTTTTTTTAAATTTTTTTTAACCCATCAAAAGGATTATTAAAGTGGACAACAAAACTTGAATATCAAAAATACTATTCTTTTTTTTGGGCTAGATGTTCATTAAGTCCTTTTGAAAAGTACAAACCTTTTGCAAATGTCAACAAGTCTGAAATGTATATATAATATATATATATATATTATATAATATATATATATAACAAACGAAACTACACATATTATATTAATAATTTAAAAAGATATCGGACAAAGCCGATATCTTTTTTGTCGATTCCGATTTGTTTAAATGACGTGATCGGCCCCGATCATCTCTGATATATAATATATATAGTATAAATAGGGGGGTCAGGAACCAAATTTTGTATTTAATTTCAATCGAGTTTTTTTTTACCTCTGTACTGTTTAACACATTTCTAGTTTTAAATTTTGGTTTTAAGGATTAAGTTTTTTTTAATTTATTTTTTATTATATAAATTTGATATTACTATGGTCCTAGTAATTAGAGGAAGAATTAATAGTTTTTAGATAATTAAAACACCAAAAGAATAATAATTAAAAATAATCATTCACATTAGTTCCATTTTACACCACGTACTATTTGCTACATGTACTCACTTACGAGAAAACATACTTGAAACCAAAATAACAATGTTTACAAACAATAAAAACCACCTTGAAGTGGAAATAGGTAAAAGCTATGTCGTTTATAAACGGACCTGCATTTAATGAAATTTATGCTAATTTCACAATGAAACAAAGGGGAAAAATAAAATTTGTAGATCGTCCTCTGGACTTAAAACCCAGGCCAAATATTTTTACGTACTTATTTATGTAACAATTTTTTAGGCTCCCCCTTTTTATCTTGAGACAAATATATTAAAGCTAAATATAATTTATACATTGTAGGTAGTTCAAAAAAAAACTAAAAAGGACTAAATATGTATTTAATTATGTTAAAACCTACAAGAAGCGCGTTAGCTGAATGCATAAGCTGTTTCAACTATCAATGCAAAAGCGTATGTTCGCTTCTGAGAAGAGATAGTCAATTTAAAGTTAACTAAAAGATCCCAATTCAAATTGGTAAATTAATATTTTTATGAGTATTCATAACCTCACAAATATTGCAAATCATATAAGTAAAAATCAACGCAGAAATTATAGAAAAGGTCTTACTTCAATTACAATGAGTATATATATATATATATATATATATTATAGATATATCAAATATATATTATATATATATTAGAATTTATATATATATATATACTATATACAAGAATAAATAAGTATATAGTTTTGTGTACACTCAAACTTACAAATTTAATGTTTGAAATAGTCATTGGGAGTATTTTCCTAAAAACGACTATTCCAACACTAATATCTCTTTAATTTTGGATATACACAAAACATAAAATATGTTGGAATACTTGGAGATCATACCTACATTTTGCACCAAATTGTTTGAAAATAGCATTAAAATTAAGGACATTAGGGGCAATCGAATAGCGAAAAAAAAATTACTAGATAACTTTTGGGCCCGTTGAGCATGTACTTCCAATATTCGATTCGTTCAAACTTTCACAAGATGATCTCTAGGCAGGTAAATCCTAAGGGGAGCTCAACTCCAAATCCTAAGTACGTGAAATAAGAATCACTCTAACTATATATAATATATTATATTATATATATATATATATATATAATATATATATATTATATATATATATATATATATATATATATCTATCTATCATAATATATATATATATATATATATATATATATATATATATATAATATATATAAATGAGCAAGCAAAGGTAATGTTACAATCGATAAAACAGAAGCTCTTTGAAAGACACAAGGGGCTATTTATGGAGGGTTAAGAAATTTGTGGTTAGAGAGGGTAAGAGGGAAGTGGGAGGTGATTATTAGAAAATTACATATACGATATATTTATTCTACCATACATAACTAATAGCAAAAGAAGCATAAAAATAGGGGAAAGAAAATGTGAGAAGTCACCTTGACTTATATGATACCTGGGGTCCTTTTTCGAACGTGAAAGATTTAAAGAAAGTATGTGTGATAAATAAAACAATCAATTGACAAATATAGATAAGTCATTTTTTGGCAATAATTGTCTTTCCTATTATCCTAAATTAAAATTGAATTATGCTTTGAACAGAATATATTTATGTTATTTATGAAGTTATTGAATTCCTTGTTCTCAAAGAAAAATGATATTAATGACAAGTTATCATCAGTTTTATGTTAAGAAAAAATATTATTTTGTTACATCATTTGATGATAAAATAATCCTTACTTTAATGCTAGGACGTAGAAATAATCAAAATTATGTTTATGTAGTTAAACCTCCAAATAGGAATATATTTATAGTTCGAATATGGTACATATCAACACAGCAAATATCCGAGTAATTATATTATATTCCCCTCAAGCTGGTTAAACTATGTTTTTTGAAGTAGGTCCTTTTGAACTCTCTCCCTTGAAAGGACTGGCCTGAATAATATTGGGCTTAAAATCTATTTATATTCTTGGGAGAGACATTCATCCTCCTATGCATTTAACATGGGCATCTGTCTTATCTCTAAAAGATGGTTGCAGAGTTGTTGTTTTTTTTTGCCTATATGGTTCGACAGAATTGCTTCCGACTGTATATAAATAAGCATTATAACATTATGATTAGTCACTCGAATCTAGGATCTATATATATATATCAGAGATGATCGGGGCCGATCACGTCATTTAAAACAAATCGGAATCGACAAAAAGATATCGGCTTTGTCCGTTATCTTTTAAAATTATTAATATAACTATGTGTCTTTCCGTTTTTATATATATATATATATATATAGATATATATATATATATATATATATAAAATATATATATATATATATAAGGTTGTTCTTATTTTTCAAATGTTTGAAATGTTAGCAACATTGTGAATTTCCTGTTTTTGTTTTTTTGCCTATATGGTTCGATAGAATTGCATCCGATTGGATATAAATAAGCATTATAGCATTATAATAGTCTATCAAAACCTAGGATTATCAATGAGGTAGACCAAAAATGACCATCCCCTCTCGGGATTCGAACTTGAGCACACGGCTATCACACCCCTTATTGTAAAGTTATTAATGTATAATTTCTTATTCAATATAAAACGTAGATGTCGTCTTAGATTTCGATAGATTTTTAATAGATTTTTTTATGCATCTTATTACAACCACGGAACACTCAAAAACAGCCAGGACCCGGACGGGTACCGGTCGTTTCCTGAGATATATATATATTACATATCGTTGGGTAAATTCGCTTTTTTATATGGTATATATGTATCCAAATTAACTGAAAACGTTGTACTAAATATTTGAATGAATACTTCTTTGGTTCTTTACTTATCATTAACTCCTACGATAACAAAATAGTCAATTATCTACATTGCCATTGGTAGTTCCCTATGCCAAGGTCCTTTCTATAATGTCCAAACGGTCTGAACTACTTTATGCTCCTTAGAAGGCTCCAACCAAATAATTGGATCAACATATATAGAAAATCTATTAACATGACCTTATGTTCGTTTTAAATTACATCTATGGGATCTATTAAGAGCCTTCAAATTAAAATCCAATAAAAATTTAAAAAGCACATTTATCATATTCACTTGTTTAGAGCCAACACACATTCGTAAAAAGCGGCCTTTGTTCCGTGTATGGCTCCGGGGACGATTGGCATTTGAAATGATGTAGTCTGGATTTTGTAGAGAGTCACTTCGGATTGAACTCAGGAGATAATTGAATTTGTTCGTTCGTTGCTTATCCTTGCTATTTCAAATTGAGTCTCAATGCGAGTAAAATAACTCGTCGGTCTAAGTGATGTAAAAGGAGGCAATTTCACTGTAACGTGATTGATATCATCCTCCTTGTCTTTCCGTTCGACTCCTCTATTGTGAAAACTCGCTGAGTCGGGGTCACCATTGTAGTGCCGTGAGGCACATTAAAGAAACACTCAGTTTTATACATCTTATTCTTTTATTGAACAAATAACAACTAAGGGTGAAAATATACACGAGGAACAAAAAGGGAAAAAGAGAAGAAAAACAGACAAAATACTTTACAAATACAATCTAGATAATACTGGCAATGATATCACTACAATACTTCCCCCTCAATTTAGCACTGGTTTCAGGTTGTAAATAGATATTGATTTTGTTTTTCCATTAATTTCGATAATAAATTGCTTACGTAATTTTCTAATAACTTTATACGGGCCACTAAAATACGGGGATAAAGAAGACTTAATGGGTGGATTTAAAACATAAACATAAGAGGCTTTCATTAAGTTTTATAAGAACAATTATTGGTTTATTTTTTATATTATGATGTGTATTTTTTTTCTTTTCAACAACTTTTTCAGCTGAAAACATAGTGCCCGGAGACCGAATTTCCTCACCAAAAACCATCTCTGCCGGTGACAAATTTTGACCATATTTTATAGTAGTTCTCAGGTCTAAAAGAATTCTGGGAAGAACATCGACCCAACTACTGTCAGATTCTAGAATCTTGCACCTAATAGCTTCCTTTAGTGTTCGGTGTTCTCTCTCTATGAGACCATTGCTCTGCGGATGATACGGACTAGTCTTAATATTTAGAATTTTTAAATCGTTCACAAACTTTTCCCAAACAATAGAATTAAATTGTCCCCCCGATCAGTGGTGATGTATTTTGGGTAACCAAATCTTGAGAACCAATTCAATTTCAACTCATAATTATATTGTCGGTGCTAGCGCTGGACAAAGGATATACCTCTAACCATTTTGTTCTTCTATCAATTACTGTCAAAGCCATTGTTTTTCCTCTAACTTTGTGAAAAGGTCCTATCAAATCCAAATGAATGTGATAAAACTTTTTCACAGGAGAGGAAACCTTATCGAATGGTATGATGGAAGACCCATTTTTTTGATCGAGCACAAACGTTGCAGCTATTGACATAATTTCTAATATCTGCCGACATAGAATTCCAAAAGTAATTATTTTGTATTTTTCTCAAAGTATTCTTTATTCCTCTATGTGATTCGCAATGAATATTTTCCATTAATTTTTTCACAAATGTCTTAGGAACCAATGGCCTCACATACTTTGCTCTTACATCACATAAGATTCCATAATCGTCAATTTCGATTAGCTCTGCTAATGGGTAGTTTTGTTGCTAGATTTTCTTTTATTTGCTCCCTGCGCCACTCTTTCCAGTCAATGAAATCTAATTTCAACAAATTAATTCTAGACAAAAAGTCAGCAGGGACATTATCTTTTCCAGAAATATGGTGGAGCACTACATTTCTTTCGCTTAACTCAGCAAAGTAGCGATAGTACTTGCTTGGCCATTTAGGATTCTTTGTAATTGTGCTTAATTAGAGGCTTGTGATCTGTAAAACACATAAAATTCCTACCCTCCAATACATGATCAAAATGCCTTAGAGCGTCTCTTACTGCTAATAGCTCCCTACCAAAAGCTGATTCTTTTTTTTCTTTTTCTTTCAAAGCTCGACTAAAAAATGCTAATGGGCGAAACTTGCACCCTTGTCCTTGTTCAAGTACAGCCCCTATACCTTCGTCAGAGGCATCCACACTCAATCTCAACTCCTGGTCTGGGATATATGAGCAAGAGTTGTAACTTTGTCCATTCCATTTTTAAATTCTTCAAATTTTATGTCTAATTTAGAATTCCAAGTAATAGGTGAATTTTTCTTTTTATTTTTAATTATGTCATAGAAAGGTTGTAATAATTTTCCTAGTTGAGGAATGAAAGGCCTATAATAATTGGCCAAACCTATGAGTTTATTAAGTTCTTTGACATTTTCTGGCCTTTTAAATTGTTTTAAAGTTGATATTTTGTTATCGTTAGGACGAATTCCTCCTTTAGAAACTATAAAACCGAGGAAATTTATCTCATTTTTACAAAATTCACTCTTGTTGGCATTATAGCTCAGACCATTGTTCTTTAATGTTAACAACACTTTTGATATTAGCATGTGATGATCTTTTTCAGTTTTGGAAAACAAAAGAATATCATCGAACATATGCAAAACAACCAGAAATGCCCCCTAAAACGTTATCAATCATTCTCTGGAACGAACTGGTTGCGTTTTTCAAGCCAAAGGGCATACGTTTATATTGAAATGAGCCAAAGGGAGTTGAGAGTGAAGTTTTTTCTTTATCGGTTTCAAGCATTGGAATTTGGTGATACGCTTTTTCAAGGTCCAATTTGCTGAAGAATGAGGCTTTTCCTATTTTATGATTAAATGTTTGTATTGAAGGCATAGGATATTTATCCGACTTAGTTACATTATTTAACAACCGATAGTCGCCAACCATGCGCCAATCTCCATTTTGTTTTTTCTAAATGTATAGGTGAGGACCAGCATGATTTTGATGGCTCTATAATTCCTTTTTCAATTAACAAATTCAATTCATTTCTAATTATTTTCTCCCTCTCCGCGTTAAATTTCCTAGGTCTCGAGTGAATGGGCATCCCAGTGGTTTCAATGGCATGATAGAAACCATGAAGATTATCTCCTCTGAATGAAATGTCACCCAGAGCAGGAAATTTAGACACTAATTGCAAAGCTGTTTGGCAAGAAGATGTAATATTATTAATAGAATTCAGTTGTCGAAGCTGACCATTGTAAACGTCAATAATGAAATGATTGGCTCTCAAAAAATCGTAACCAAGCACACCAAATTTAATGTCTGCAACCACAAATGTCCACTCAAACGTACTAAGTTTGGTAATTTTATTTTTTGTTGGGAAAGGCCATAACTTTTTAAAACTTGACCGTTAGCCGCAAGCAATTTTACATTAGAGTCACCGACAGAGACAAATTCAGAAAAAGGAATCAATGATCTCTCAGCCCCAGTATCAACTAAAAAAGTCACCGATCTTTCAAAACCTGTAGTTGAGTCTATTATTTTACATTGGAATTTTAATAATTTAGTAGGAGTCATTGCCAGTTCATAAACATTTTTGGACAAAAATACATTTTCAAATTTTTTACATTTCTTTGAATATAATACTTTATTTTGTTTTAACGCCGAGAACTCTCGGCGCTTAATAAGTTTTTTGTATCATTTGATAATAATTTAAAACATATATGTGGAGTTAGGCAACGATATGAATTAAAGCCAAATTTTTCATGAAAACTACATAATGAAAAATTATTTCTTGAAGGCGTGCTGCGAGAGTGATTCCTGGGATCTGACGCGGAGTTTTTGTTTTTTTAAGCAGGCTTGCATTAATATTTTCTTCTCCTCCAACACTCACGTTGAGTTGTTATTATTATTACTCACAGCTAGTTTTTCCTCCGTCTTAGCAAACTTGATGAACTGTTCGTAAGGTACTTCTTCGAATCCTTGAGTGAGATGCTGACGCGAATGTGAAGGAAGGCAATTTAGGACCATGTGTTTTGTTAGAGTCTCTTTTAAGTCAGTCCCGTCCTTAGTAATAGCATCCAAACAATCCCAAGCCTTAGCCTCCATTTCACTGACGGAAAGATTGTCCTTATTATTGATTAATCCCACAAGATCCGTTGTTAATTGTTGTTTAGAGCCAACACACATTCGTAATAAGCGGCCTTTTAGTTCCGTGTATGGCTCCGGGACGATTGGCATTTTGAAATGATGTAGTCTGGGATTTTGTAGAGAGTCACTTCCGGGATTGAACTCAGGAGATAATTGAATTTGGTTCGTTCGTTGCTTATCCTTGCTATTTCAAATTGAGTCTCAATGCGAGTAAAATAACTCGTCGGTCTAAGTGATGTAAAAGGAGGCAATTTCACTGTAACGTGATTGATATCATCCTCCTTTGTCTTTCCGTTCGACTCCTCTATTGTGAAAACTCGCTGAGTCGGGGTCACCATTGTAGTGCCGCGAGGCACATTAAAGAAACACTCAGTTTTATACATCTTATTCTTTTATTGAACAAATAACAACTAAGGGTGAAAATA
>CP045902.1:12000299-12016077 GCA_013387185.1 Caligus rogercresseyi
ACCATTATTTAATGTGACAGGGTAATTTATTTGGTTCCTTAAAAAATAATGATGTCTTCTTACAATCGTCTTGACAGCTCTTCAAAAATTGCGTGTATGTAGAAGGTGCGAATTGAACAATGTATACTGCTCATTTCCATGGTTAATATGCCAATTATCTTATTTTTAAGTGTCTAATGGCAAAGTGTTGGTGGTCATTTATTGTCCGATATGATGAAGTAGTAAAATAAGTTTTCATTTACCTTAGCATGATCAGTTTTTATTCAAAAAAACTTACTAATCCAGTATACGAAACAAAATAATAATTCCATTCGTTCGTCGTCTGGTCGTTCGTTTGTACCCCAAACGATTAATTAAATATTGGCCAAATTATCAGTAAAAAGTTTTGGGGGTCTATGGAGTGATTTAGTGGAGAAAAATTCATTATGCCATGTTGAATATTCGTCAAAGCGTTTTTAAGCGATTTTCTCAAAACTACCAAGTCAAATAGGGAACAAAATATATATGTATTTACAATAAAAAATAGATTTATTGGTTTGTAGAGGATCTTCATTACCTCCTAAACACTTAGTTATATATTGATGAACTTAAAAAAATAAAATTTTGAGATGTCCAGGAATATATGGGTCACATTTCCGAAAAAATCCCTGGCAATACATTTGTTGTAGCTTGTATTAAAATAATATATTCACAGGATTCATAAATGATATTGATGGAGGCGTATGAGAAGAATTATATTTAATGATTACATCTCAAAATGCCGAAGGCAAATGATGCCGTATTTCAAAAACCAACGGCTTTTATTATTATCCACATTATTGGTTTTGATGGTCCTCATACTCTGTGCATTTATTTGTATTTTTCATAAGTACAGACAGCAAATAAAGATACGTATAAACAATAAATTAAACATAGATGTCAAAATATAAAATGTCACAAAACATCTGTTATTGTCTAACGTATTTTAAAAGCAATTTTGAATATTTTATGTTACATTTACCATGGAATGGTTCAAATACCTTTTTTGGTTGCTTTATAACTTGAATAATATTTTTTTTGTAAAAGTGGCAATTAATTTGCCGGCCTCGTCTTCCGCGTAGAATGATAATTAGTCGTTTGGGAGGTTAATATCCTTCTGTGACTCTGGATGATTTGTATTTTTCTCGATACATGATAAAGAGATGCCTCTAAGACACAAAGAAGATGACTCAAGTTTCCTCTCCACAAGAGTAGCCTTCTTTCCTCTCCAACTTGGAGTGTGCGCTGAGGACCTGGACATTATTGCCCGCATTCATTTTATTCATAACGACATCTAAATTTGAACATACTGTCTTTTCATGTATTATATATATATATAAATATATATCAGACTTGTTGACGTTCAAGAAAAAATTGGTGGTGTTGTTCACCAAAAGTTGTCGTTCATCGTTATTTTTAAATTGAATCGTTCGTCGTTTGTCATTCTGAAAAAAATTAACGACGTTTTGTAGAAATGAATTTTATCTCGTCATTTTGAAAAAGTGATGACATTTTTTTATACAGGATATTTTTCCCAGAAAATGAAAAATGTTGTCTTTTTTGGCGCCAAAAATGAACGACGAACGATAAGGAATTTTCCTTGTCGTTGTCAAAAGCTTTGTCGTTCATCGTTCGCAAACGACGAACGATAAATCAACAACTATGTATATAATAATATATATATATAATCACCTCCAGGTATATGCTTCATATATGGCTCATATAAATATAGAAACGTAAAAGAATGAATGAATGATTGTATTAATATGCATCACAAACAAATCAACATCAATGTATTGCCGCATCTCTGTTTATATGCAGTGCAAGAAAATAAAAAAGGGATCGACTTAGGAAGCATATATTTATTTTTACCAATATATCAAGCCTACATGTAGATGAGTCTCATTAGCATTGAGTAATATTTCATTAAAAATACATTAGGGAGTATTTTAGGGTGATTAGGCATGATGGATGTTGTAGATTATTGCTTTACTATTTGTTGTCGTGAAGGAGGATTTTGGGGTTTACTTAGGGCTTGTGTATCCTTGAATGACTAAACTATTCCATTTCATAATAAGATATTATAATTAAATATGCTATAATATAAAAATGATCTTCATATTAATTTATTATATGTGAATGTCAAATGTATAATAATTTTAAAGCTTTCCTTTTTTATAAGATGAAATTGATTTTTTCAATTTTCATAGCAATGGTGAACAATATATATATACAATACATATATGTATATATACATAATGTTTGTTTGTTTGTTTAAGGGTAGGATCCAAGAGTACGAATTGAAGTCGAATCTTGAGTCCAAGGTGGAACACTTAGCCCATACCCTATAACACACAATCACTTTAACCATGTTGTTGTCTCATTCTACCTCGGGAAGCCAAACAGGTAACCAATGTTACAATTCCTAAGAATTGCTGGGATCTGCTTTAGCTCTGGAGGATGTTTGTATGAAGCATTTTGAGCGATCATTCTCTTAAGACAAAAGAAATCACACTCAGCCAACATGTGATAAGACGTCTCATCACTCTGCTGACAAAAAACGACACTCACGAATGAGAAATTTGATCGACAATGACTGATGATATCTAAGAAAGTTATGACCAGTTATTATCTGTATTGAATACATAGAGGTTCATGACTAGGATTAATCAATCGTCTCGATGCATTGGGGGTCTGGCTTTGGAAGCCATAGTTTACTTTGTCTACAGGAGCTATCCTGTGTCTATCGGGAGGCCCATTCTCTATAGATACCCCTCCATGCCAGGGCTGACATAAAATAATCTGAAATAAGAATATCCTTTAATAGATTTAATCTTGATCCAGTTTTTGCAAGTGTTTTCTCATTTCCTGACCAGCTTACGGGGCTTTAATCCAATGAAGGTGACATGGTTTACACGTCCAAGTGCATTCAAAGCATTGATGCAATTGTTCAGGGTAGGAGACTTTACAACAACGAGCCCAAAGAGCTGCTGTTGAAAAATGAAAAAAAAATATTTTTTGGTTTGAGAATTTCTTTTTTAATAATAAGAGGGCTGCCATTAAGATAGCCCAAACTTCAGCATTAAAACACAACTGATTCGTCATTGAGTGTATATATAAATATATATATATATATACTCAGTGACCATACAATTCAAGGTGTTTTGATGAAATGTAGCAGAGCCAAGTTTCACCGATTTCGATAATTTGTAAAACATTTTATCCAAGCAGATTATTAAATCATCTTGGGTTATATATATCTGAGTTTATTATTCAGCATAGCACATTCAATCTAAGTTCTTATAGATACATGTTATTTGTATTAGAGGTCGAAGGAACGTTGATTTTAATGGCCGATATATTATCACTATATTTTTTCAAAAATTGGCGATAGCCCATTAATTGGCCAAGAGTTTTGTTACATATAAACTAGGAAATATATAATCAATAACTAACTATGTTGTAAAGAACAACTTCTTGTCATTTGTTGGGATACAAAATGAATGTTACTTTCTACAAGCTGTCTGTGTTGAAAAAAAAAAAAACAGTGGTTTAAATAAATAAATTAATAGGTCTTTATTTTTTTGTTTATTTTTATTGATTTTTTGGCCTATATGGTTTTTATTACTATACCTCCGAAAAAATACCTTTTTTGTCTATATAATGAATGAATGTAGTTAAAAATAGTAACAAGAATAATGGATAGCCCTGAAATATAATACAAAATATTTTATAAAGTGAATCTTTGAAACAATAAAATGTATTACTATGGGCCACTATCGGTGCATAAATTTGCTAATACATATAATTGGGAAATGTACTATCTGCTTGATTAATAGACAAACCAATATATTGGTTGATCTATATTACACTTATCATTTATAGACAGATATTTCTTTATTACCTCCGCCGAAGGAGGTATTGTTTTCACTAGCGTTGGTTGGTTGGTTTGTTTGTCAGCAGGATAACTCAAAAAGTACGGAACGGATTCGGAAGAAACGTTGTGGAGTTGTTGGAAATGCCAAAAGAAACAAGTGATTACATTTTGGTATCTGAGTGCTTCTTTAAGATACAAAATGAGCTAAATACTAATAAATATTTCAAGTTAGCTACTCTGCCAATAGATGTCGCTGTGCTCTCAAAGATGAGAGCACAGCACAGCGACATCTATTGGCAAATGACAAAAAGACCAAGTGATTCATTTGGTGGGGATCGGCGGAGGTTTGCACTCTCTGAGTCCTCTAGTTCTTTCATGTTTTGAATACTTCATTGGTTTATATTATGATTATAGCATAGGGCTTAACATTTTTATCTTAATTGATAATCTTTTCTTTCTACTCTTTTTCTTTTCGAATACCTACAATATAGAACCTACCCATTTTTGTGAAATATACATATTTTTTTCATCTCTTAAGAGCCTACTCGGGCTCATCCACCCACCAGCCTCCCTCCCTCATTTAAGATCCGGCTTGAAATAGTAGTAGGAAACACATTGCGGCTGCTTCTTCTCTGCGTGTGATTTTTTTTTTGCACCTTCGAATGTTCAATGCAAGGCATAGTTGTACATGTGTGAAGATAAGAATATTCAAAAGTAGTTTTATTGTTATAGTTATCGTGACTTGACACAAAGCCTTTCTCTGAGATTTGTTCATTCATGACTGATATGGGATTTGAAGATATTGCTCTAAGGACTATTATTTTTGTTGTTCAAAAATTGGCTAAGGAATAAAGAGTAGGTACTCCCGTAGGAGTATATATTTGCCTTTTATTCATTCAGTATTAACAACGAAATATTTCCTCTTCCTGAAAAAGTTGAACCTAAATGCTTAAAAAAAATTCTATTAAGGCTTTATTGAATTTAGCGTAAAAATATATACTATATATAAATAAACATTATCGTTTAAAATTTATACACTAAATAAAGTCTATACAAAACATAAAACGCTCTCATAAAAGTACAATCACTTCACAAAGCAAAGTAGAAACTAATTGGATATTAAAACAAAATTAACATGATTAGGAATAAATAGGTCTCATTTAATTCAAAGCTAGACTGTTCTTGTAAAATCGTACTAAAGACTTTAGATGCTGAGAGGTCCTCTCTGAACAGGAGGGGAAGTACGAACGATGTCACGCGCAAATCTCCAGCTTGAATCCTCTGGAATCCTGATGGAGAGCGCCATGTACCGAGCAGCTGCTGCTGATAAGACAATGGATTTAGGTCTCCCTATTGAAAAGACTCCCTCGAAGATAAACGCTCTGCGATATAGCTTTTGCAACTCGAAAGTGCAAACTCAATTGCTTACCTAAATGTTTATTAAGTTTATCTAAATTGATGAATAAATTGTGTTTTAAAGGACATAAAGAGAGCACATGCGGGTCAGTGTGTAAAGGTGTGTTCAGCTCTCAATGTTGAGCGTCCAGGTTCGCATCCCAAGAAGGAAAGGTTAATTTTGCTCAACATCATTAAAAGATCCTAGATTCGATATATAGATTTTAACCCTAAAATGATTTTTTTAAACAATGTATTGTTACACATCATATATACATATATTCAGTACGGGCGCATGTTAATCTTACAAAAACTTGTGGTGCCCTCGCAATAGGGTCTCCTCCTATTGCAGTCCGTCCTGATTGATGTTCATTGAAGGAGGTTTCTTGATCCATTGGCCGATGTCTGTGTTTGCTAAGAACTTAGCCAGGTCAAGAACTGAGTACCCTTGAAAGGGTCTCGAATTGTCCAGGAGGAGTGACCTTTCCAATTCAAATCGTGGACACTCGTTTGCTAGATGAAGAGGATCTTCATCGGCTTGTCCACAGCCTCGACATAGAGGGCTAACTTTAGGGTGCATCAAGTGGTAATGCCGACGAAGGAGACAATGTCCACTAGTAAATTGAATTAAAGAATTAATTTTTTCCTTTGAATAGTCCAAGAGACGCTTCCATTGAAAAAGTTTTACTTTAGGAAGCATTGCACGGCTTTGACGACAATAGTCCAGATCTGACCACAGAGTTTGCCACTTTTCTATATAGAAGGCGGTGACAGTTTCCTTAAGGAAGGCCATAGAATAGCCAACCTCTTTATTCTGTGCTTGACCCATAGTTCCAGCTCGTGCAAGCATGTCGGCTACCTCATTACCAGTCACACCACTGTGACCCTTCACCCAGCAGAGTGAAAGAGGAACCTCCTTTGTAATCGATCTAATCGACTCCTTTGCCTCCTGGACGAGGCTACTATTGGTTTCGATCGACCTCAAGGCACCAATCGCAGATTGAGAGTCAGACCAGATACAAATCCAGTTTTCGACCATTTGCTCCGGTTATCTTTTATCCAGGATAAAGCTTTCTATATAGCATAGACTTCCGCTTGGAAGATTGTGTTTTGTGGAGCAAGTGATATCGAGGCTTCACCAACCAGATGATCTCCTTTGGTCTGGACGAAACCGATCCAACTCCCCAAGCGTTCTTAGATCCATCCGTATAAATATGAATCTGACTTTTGGATTCGTCTTCTAGAATATTCAGATACAAATTTTCTTCCGATTGGTCACGTCCTTACGTAGAGTAGGAAATAGCTTGGAGATAATGGTGTCATGAGCGTAACCAAACGGGACGCTTTTAGTTTTGAGATGACACCACTTTTTCATTTCAGACACAAAATCACTCGTGATACGGAAACGACTCATAGTTGCAATTCGTTGAGCCTCTAGAAATAGGGAAGAATACCAAAAAATACTTCTAATCCCCTTGTAGGCGTAGATCTCATTGAATGACATAGACCAAGCAGTCCTAGTCTTTGAACTTTATCCAATAGCTTCTTCTGTCCTTGCGTAATGTTGTGTGCCCAAATTAAGGCTCCATAAGTTAAAGCGGGCTTTACTATGCTTTGATAAGCCCATAGCGCTTGACGGGGACCCAGACCCCATGTCTGCCCTACTATACGCTTCATGGAATGGAGAAGTTTCTTTGCCCTTGATGATTTTATTTTAAGATGAGCTTGGAACTTAAGTTTAGAGTCTAGTATAATGCCAAGATACTTCATGGTTTCTGAATAATTTATTTGTTGGCCTCCCATGATAGGACTTGGCCAAGTTGAAATTGCATGCTTTGTTTTCGAGTGAATATCGTTGCGACGGTCTTCGATGGGTTAAATGTCAGGCCATTTGCTTGGCCCCACTGTTCAACAGTTGAAAGAGCTTGATTCATATCATGAACCATGCTTGTAGGATCAAGTCCCTGGACTATGAGAAGAACGTCATCTGCATAGCCAACAACATTTACTTTAGTACCTCTGAACTTTACAAGGAGATCATCAATAGTAATATTCCAAATTAGAGGTGACAGGACTCCTCCTTGTGGGCTACCATAGCTGGGGCACTGTGGTTCCTCTTATAGATGTGCTTACAATTCTCCCTTTCAATATATTATCGTACCAATAGCAAATGGGCAAGTCAGCCCCTTGAGCCTGGAGTCTTTTAAGGCACCGACGAAAGATATATTGTCAAAGGCTCCACTGCAATCCAAACTTACAGCGAGAGCGTATTTTTTTCCATAAACTGCCTCCTCTAGCTTTTTGTTGCTTCTGCGAGGGCCGTGTCTGTAAATCGGCCAACGGTGAAAGCGTGTTGGGAATACAAATATAAAGGAAGTCGTTCCTGAAGATACCACTGCAGTAATCGTTCAAGGGTATTAAGAACGAAACTCGAAAGAGTTACTGGTCGAAAATATTTTGGTATAACGTATGATTCCTTTCCTGGTTTGGGTATGAATATAAATTTAATTTCTCTCCAATAATAGGTATTTCATTTAACTCCCTAAGCGAACAAAGAGAATGCGAAGATATTCCAACATTTCTATAGGGATTTTTTAGGATGCATGGTGGAATTCCATCTGGTCCAGCAACCTTATAACTATGAAATGAGAGTATCGCAGTTTGAAGTTTTTCCAAAGTGATTATTCCATCAAGATCATCGCTAGCCTGGAGAGAAATCAGAAATTAGCATCTCTAACAAAGTCCGGGTTAGGATCCTGCTCCCCCTTAGGGAAATGATGAGCAAAAATATTTTTGATTGATGCTTCAGGAGTATCTGCTATCATTCCATTACAATCACTGAGAAGTCCTATCGAAGAGGAAATGGGTCGCGTATGTACAGATTTAAAGATTCTTGAGACATCACCAGTATTGTCATAACGACTACAATACTCCTGCCAGTTTAAACGTTTGGACTTCTTTATAAGGTATGGTACTCTTTATTCTTCTTTTTTAAAGCATTTGGAGGCATTCGCCCCCTTTCCCTCGACGAACTCGGCGGAGTATGTTTTGAATGTGGATTCTAAGGGACTCAAGTCGTTGATTCCACCAAGGGATCGGCTATATCTCCTTGCTGGTTTGAGTGGAGCTATCAAATCTAACATTTCTTGAATTGACTTTGTCCAATCTAATGAAGATGTTTCAAGGCTTGTTGTAAGAGGATCGGGTAAGTTTTTCTTCATATAAACACTTATGTTATTCCATTGAACCAAATAGGCAAGATAGACAATAGCAAAATGATCCTTTTTTATTGTGTAAATTTGTAAAAAAATCCTTACTGTTACATTTTGATTTGTTCAAAAAATATGTTTTTATAGTAATTTTATTTGTATTTTAGTATATTTCTTATTACGTCATAAGATGAGCACAATTTTAAAGAAGTGTTTTTTAAGGAAACAATCATATAACAATGAGGGACAACAGAAGGGCAATAATACTCGTAAAAATACTTGGATCCTTAGCCAATGCATACTAGCGCTTAAGGACTGAGACTCTGTTTTAAATTGCCATAGTTTGAAAGAAAATACACTTAAAAAAATCAAGTTGACTTATGGCTCTTCAGATGTGAAGTTAAGGATTTCATTTTAAGAACCCTATGTTTCTTCGTTTATGGAACTCGATCATTAGCATTTGGAAACATGAATACTCTCTTTAGGCTCGTGTAATATCAAAATTATTGGGTACATCCATGTGGGCTTAAGTAAATATGATAGTACAAAAATTACTTACACGAATCTTTGATACTTTCAATGAGGTGGATCAAAAAGACCTTCTCGTCTAGCGATAAAAAACTAATCGAAACTAAAAGACGCAAGATAATTGAATATACACCTTGACTAGTTGTCATGAAATTGAAAAATCAGCGCCGTATTATAAAGAAACACTCGCTTGCAATGAAGTTTCAAAATGCACATAAAAAATATTTATTGTATTCAACTTAGAATCCTCCATTCTTTTTATCATTAAAAAAGGAGTACATTGTTAAGACAAATAATGGAAAGATTCTTTTTTATTTTTTTAATTCTTTCACTCCTTTTGGGTGTTATACCACCCAATTGCTCATCAATTTTTAAATGCTGTAGCAAAAGTATACTTTTATTTTTGGTTTAGACTTTATTTTATCCTTTAAAGACAAAGTAAGTCATTGTCTTTGTTTAGTTAATGATAAGCTTTCAGACTAACAGAGTGAAGATAGACGACAATAAAGGGAAGTCGGCGTAAAAATGAGGTAAGTAATAATTAACAGATTAATTATATACTAATTATACAATTATCCAATAGCCCATTGTATCAATGGTAGATTTATGTTCAAATTATGCACTCGTCAACTCATTTCTGTCATTGTTTAAGTTGAGGTTGTATTATATGAACTTATAAATTGGGTATTCTAACACCCATTCGGTTTGAAGGGTAGTATTTCATCCTAAAATATTACATTTTACAGGATGCCGAACAAGCACCGAGAGAGGCATTTTATTATACCAAGGAGCAGATTAAACAAATACTCGATGCGGATCACAGTGACGAGGATTTAGTGTTAACGATGAGGACCTTTTATTTCTGGAAGATCATGACGAAGAGGAAGGAGAGTTCATCATAGAGGATTGTGCGCAGACCTATGATCCTGATGACAAACGAGATGGTGGTTCAAACTTTGAAGGTCGATTAAAGATCTGAAGCGGAAGAAGATCAGAAATTCTGAAGCTCCAAACATTCTTGATCCTGTGCATAGTGCTTGTGGAAAAGTTTTGCTCGATTTTTCGGATGTGCTGGATTTTCCCGAGCCCCTTACAATTTTCGATAGAGCTTGTGAGCTCTCTAAATTGCTGAAAACAGTGGTTGTGCCTCAATCTATTCTTTATGCAAATCAGCAGGGACACGCCTTCACAATTTCATTTGAAGAAATTAAGGCTTTCTTTGGTGTAACATTTATTATGTCTTATAACCACCGGCCAGAGCTACGACACTACTGGAGCAAAAATGATGACTTGTATCTAAAGAAAATTGCTAATATCATGACTAGGAACCGGTTTTTCGAAATTCGGCGGCACTTTCACTTCTTTGACAATACTAAAGCACCTAACAAAGCTGACAAACAACATGATCGAGCTTGGAAGATTCGTCATGTTATCAAACATTTCAACAATGCCTTCATGAATACCTTATCACCTACCTCTGACCAAGCGATTGATGAAAGAATGGTAAAGTTTCGTGGAAATAACTCCATGAAACAGTACATGAAAGATAAGCCAATTCAAAGGGGATTTAAGCATTGGTGTAGGAATGACTCAGCTACAGGATACGTGTTCCAGTTTGATATATACGTAGGACGAAAGGAAAACACGGAACACGGATTGAGTGAAGGTGTTGTCCTCAACTTGAAAATATGAATATAAGAATCTTCATGGACAATTTCTATACTTCCCCTTCTCTTCTTCTCAAACTAAAAGCTCTAAACATCTTTGCAACAGGCACTGTCAGGAATAATAGGAAGGGCCTTCTAAAAAATCTTATTCCTGATAAATCAATGAAAAGAGGTGATATGGACTGCCGCAAGAGTAATGGATTATTCTTTGTCAAGTGGTTTGATAACCGCTCTGTCATGGTCTTATCGACTATTGACAACCCACTCGAGACCACCACTATAAAGAGAAAGATAAAAAGTCAGAGCGGCAAAGTGCCAGTTCCATGTCCAATACAATAAAGGAATGCGGGGCACGGACATCATGGACCAAATTTCGAAAACATATGCGTTTGACCATAGCAGTCCTACAAAATATTATCTCTGACCGTTTCATGACTACCTTGAACTTTCCCTAGCAAATACCTTCATTGTTCAAGAGAAACTGGCTTCCGAATGTGGCCATGGAGAAGGACGACCAAAAACACTGCTTGAATTTAGAAGATCTGTTGCCAATTCATTGATTGAAGGCTTCTCGTCAAGAAAGAAACACCCAAACTTTTAAGGCCCCATATCTTGTGAGCAAAATATGGTATGCTGACAAAATTTTGTACATATTATTTTTTTCACATATACATGATACTGTCCAAATTCAGAGAAATCGGAGCAAGCATAAATTTTCATGTGTGAAAGAGTTTATTAACCATTACTTACCGAAACAAATTTCAAGATTTTATTCTACTCATTTAGATAAAAACAGTGAGATATATTTTTTTAATTATAAGCTTAGTTTTGATCCAACCCATTGTCGAAAATTCCATCTCTTTATCGTTGTTTTTTTCTAATGAGTAAATATGTCATTTAATTCTTACTATAACAAAAGTGTATGCTTTTATAGCAAAATTTATCGCTTAAAAGTTTTGAGAAAAAATGCACAAAACAAGATTAGGAAGTAAAAAAAAAGGTTAGGATTTCAAGATTATCAATAGACACAGTCATGAGGTCAAGTCATTTATCATATGTTGAGTAGGAAGGATGAAAAAATAGTACATGGTGCTGAATAAAAGACCTTTTACTATGCAAACGGTGTAGATGGTACATGAGATAGATGAACGGGTACTGTACATGAAAGGGTTATTGTATTAAATTTCTGAAAAAAAAATAATAAAATAGATTCTCCAGAATATTTTTGATCCAGACAACCATGTATATATTTTATTATTATTATTATGTATATATATAATTATGAACAAATATAAGAAATTAAGTTAAATAATTTAGGTATCGTAAATATTTTTTTAATTGATCTCGATATATTTTAAAAAAACCTTGTCATAAAGAATTATAAATATAAGAATAAAAGTTCTAAATAATTTAAAAAATTGTAAGATTTATAATCAATACCAGTTTGAAACTATCTGACGTCATCGATTAAACTTGGTTATGCTCCAGCTTTGATGCATATTATTATTTAGGAGGGGTTTATACAAAAAGCCATTTAAAGTAAAAAAAATATTGGCTTATCTCGTTTTTAAAAGCATACATTTGTTTTTATAATAATATTTCAAACTTCAGACTATGATCGCCATAACAAGTTTCAAGAGATCGACCCCCATCAATCTATGGCAATCGCTGCACTTAATGAATTTAAATTCTTAGACATTATTTAAAATTGTTTATTGTTACACAACGTGGATGCATATATGTGTGGTTTTGTTATTATTACTATATCAAACTTAACTATTTTATTAATTTTATCACATCTTACTTGTTTGATATTATTTTATATTTAATTGTTAAAAGTCTGCTACATTTACAATTAGTTTTAATTTACATTTTATATGCCTGTTATTATATGTGTGTATGCTCTCATGACATTAAAAGATTGTGACATGTAAAAAAAAAATATTCAAAGTGTGCGTTGGAAGTATGTTATGGATAAAGGTTTATCAAAAAGTGTATCGAAGTAAAGACATATAATTGGTTAATATTTTCCGTATAATAACAAATATGTAATTCCATCAAATCATTTTGTCAAACTTTTGTCTAAAATCAATCATATATATCCTTTTCCCAAGAAGATCTAATAAATTATGCATAATCTCACCCAATAAACTTCCTATTGGAGAATAAATAAAAATTAAAATCCATTTTTTTTACATGGCTTCAGGTTATAAGGCTATCTACAAACCATTGAATATAATAAAAGATAAGAACTCATTGAATGGATTTTTTCATTTCTTATCCGGCTATTTATCAAATAGTGTTGTTATTATTATTTTAACTATTTGGTTCGATAGATTTGTATCATTCGGGAGTCGAACTTGCACCCTTAACATCGAGAATGGAGCATACTGAGCTAACGTGTATTGTAGGAGTTTCTGTATAGTGTTTGTTTCACTTATAACAATACATCTTTAAAAATAAGCCACCACTTTTTGATGGACCTTCCTCATAATTGACACATTCAATTATGATCACAAATAACACGAAAATAAGTTTACACTTTTGTCTTTATAACATCAAATTACTGAAGGTTATTAAATAATTTAACAATTAGTGCCAAAAATATACTGATATGCTTTTATTATGAAGAAATTAATTTTTCATTTGATATATAAAATTACACATTTTAAGACGTTAAATTCACAAAGAAGAAATAATTTTGGTAAAATGTTATGTACATTATATATATATATAATAATAATACTAATGGGTTACTGATAGATTTTGAAGCTTGCATGTTTTTCAAACTTAAATCAAATCAAAATCCCATTGAAATCATTATTATCAGTTTTGGTGTTGGAGGGAGAGGCTAGAGAAATATTTTATGATCTTTCCGGCAGACGTCCACTTTCCTCTTCCGTCCAGCGAGGGAAGAGTCTATAAATAATTATATTTCTGCTTTTTCAAACTTTTCATATACAAACATGTATTTATTAGACTTGTTATTTATCATTCATTTGTTGTCGTTCGCGAATGATGAACGACGAACGACAAGGAAATTGGCTCTTTTGGCCGCCAAAAAATAAGAGTCGACGCGGGTTCGTGATCAATTTCCCGCCACGCGGTTTTTAACATTTTGAGTAATATTTTTTATTATTTATTAATTGAATGTGTAGATATACCCTGTATCTACATTATATATTAGTAAAATCTATTTAAATAATTTTTTTCTTCCTCTCAAAGAGCCGATCACTAACTTTTTTTTGCCTAAACATACCGGATTAGTGACCGACACATACCGATTAACTAATAAAGGGGATTCGACGCTTGAAACAAAACCAAATTTGGTTGGGTTCATAACCGAACCTACGTCAAATTAGTTTTTGTAATCAATGCTGATTTTTTTTTGGTATTGTTTTTTTTAAAAAACTTATTTCACTTTTTTTATAAGTAAACAATTATTTTTTTGTTTTGTTAAAGTTTACCAGAACCAAATGTTAAAATAAACAATTGTATTATGCCTTCAAACAGTTGACAAACACACTGTTCGAGGGCTTTTTTATGACAAAAAAGATTCGACGCGGGTTCGTGACACATTTCCCCGCCGCTCGATTTCTCAACATTTTTAGTAATAATTTTTTTTATTTGACAAATTGATTGTGTAGATATACCCTAATCTAATTTATATATTAGTAAAATTTCTTTCAAAATATTTTTTTTCTTTCTCTCAAAACATTTTTTAAATATAAATACATATATTTGGTTCATGATCGCATCCCCTATGTAGCAAAAAACAGTTCGTGACACATCAAAATGTTGGTTCCTTACCAAATCAACCGTCAACCGTAGAGACCGAGACACGAACGTTTGGGTATTGATCATTAACCCTATATAGCGAGGTCGAACCTTAAAAGATTTTTCATTTTCATGGGAAAAATATCCTTTCCAAAAAAACCTATTTTCAGAAAACTCTTGGTGAACGGCAAAAGAACAACCACAAGTCTGGTCTTTATATAATTAACAAAGGGTACTTATGCTTTTTTTTTTTTGATCAATCTTAATCCTTGCTACGTCTTACGATCTGTATCCAACGTCAACATTTTCAAATAAAATGCACGGACATCCTAAGCTATGTCCCAACACCCAACGATGGTTCTTGGTTCGAGAGAGGAGTTGATGGAGCTTCAATCCTCTTATTTTTGTTCTAGACGTCTTTTTTGCGTAATTATTTATGATTATCACTACCTCCTTTTCTATCATTCTTAACATAGAGATATAAAGACATAGAGAGCTTATTGGACTCTTCAGAGAATTACGTCATTGTGTCCAGAATACAGCTGAACGATGGTTCTCTGCCATTGGAGAGAATATGCTCTCTATATATTCATATCTCAATGGATTTTCAGATAAATACGTCATTGTGTCCATACTAGAGATGAACACTGTTCACTGATTTTGGAGGGAATAAGCTTTATATCTATACATCTATTGTTTTTAAATACTTTTTCGTATTTAACTTTTTTGTACATTACTTTTTATTTTTAACTATTAGTTCTAATAAGAATTTTATAATTTATATTTAGAATGGAGCTCGATAGCCGTGCGTGCTAACTTCAAGAAGATATGAATGAAAATTGATTATGTTTTTATTGTTTCATCACTTGAACTATAATGGAATTTTATTTTCAATCTTTGATATTTTAATATGAATTCCTATTTACTTGTTATAAGAATTTGTGGTCTTGAAAAGGAAAATAATTTTAAACTAGAAGTTTATTATGTTTTTATGAAACACATTTCCTTTTATTATCTACTATTTATATATATAATTATGCATTATATTATATTTCAAATAGAATAAAGACCTTGCTAATGAAAAAATAGCCGTGGTGCTAAGGTTGTTCAACTCTCAATGTTGGGGGCGTAGGTTCGAATCCCATGAGGGTTGTCATTTTTGGTTCGCTACTCATTGATAAGATCCTAGGTTCGAGTGACTACTTAGTGCTATAATGATTATTTATATCCTATCGGATGCAATTCTATCGAACCATATAGGCAAAAAAAGTGTATTTAGCATAAAATGTTTTTTTCCTCTAAAAAAA
>CP045902.1:12016177-12035699 GCA_013387185.1 Caligus rogercresseyi
TTATTTTTATCCTTTAAAGACAAAGTAAGTCATTGTCTTTGTTAGTTAATGATAAGCTTTCAGACTAACAGAGTGAAGATAGACGACAATAAAGGGAAGTCGGCGTAAAAATGAGGTAAGTAATAATTTAAACAGATTAATTATATACTAATTATGCAATTATCCAATAGCCCTTGTATCATGGTAGATTTATGTTCAAATTATGCACTCGTCAACTCATTTCTGTCATTGTTTAAGTTGAGGTTGTATTATATGAACTTATAAATTGGGTATTCTAACACCCATTCGGTTTGAAGGGTAGTATTTCATCCTAAAATATACATTTACAGGATGCCGAACAAGCACCGAGAGAGGCTTTTATTATTACCAAGGAGCAGATTAAAAAAATACTCGATGCGGATCACAGTGACGAGGATTTAGTGTTAGACGATGAGGCCCTTTATTTCTGGAAGATCATGACGAAGAGGAAGGAGAGTTCATCATAGAGGATTGTGCGCAGACCTATGATCCTGATGACAAACGAGATGGTGGTTCAAACTTTGAAGGTCGATTAAAGATCTGAAGCGGAAGAAGATCAAAAATTCTGAAGCTCCAACATTCTTGATCCTGTGCATAGTGCTTGGGAAAGTTTTGCTCGATTTTTCGGATGTGCTGGATTTTCCCGAGCCCCTTACAATTTTCGATAGAGCTTGTGAGCTCTCTAAATTGCTGAAAACAGTGGTTGTGCCTCAATCTATTCTTTATGCAAATCAGCAGGGACACGCCTTCACAATTTCATTTGAAGAAATTAAGGCTTTCTTTGGTGTAACATTTATTATGTCTTATAACCACCGGCCAGAGCTACGACACTACTGGAGCAAAAATGATGACTTGTATCTAAAGAAAATTGCTAATATCATGACTAGGAACCGGTTTTTCGAAATTCGGCGGCACTTCACTTCTTTGACAATACTAAAGCACCTAACAAAGCTGACAAACAACATGATCGAGCTTGGAAGATTCGTCATGTTATCAAACATTTCAACAATGCCTTCATGAATGCTTATCACCTACCTTCGACCAAGCGATTGATGAAAGAATGGTAAAGTTTGTGGAAATAACTCCATGAAACAGTACATGAAAGATAAGCCGATTAAAAGGGGATTTAAGCATTGGTGTAGGAATGACTCAGCTACAGGATACCTGTTCCAGTTTGATATATACGTGGGACGAAAGGGAAACACGGAACACGGATTGAGTGAAGGTGTTGTCCTCAACTTGCTGCTCACTTGAAATATGAATATAAGAATCTTCATGGACAATTTTCTATACTTCCCCTTCTCTTCTTCTCAAACTAAAAGCTCTAAACATCTTTGCAACAGGCACTGTCAGGAATAATAGGAAGGCCTTCTCAAAAATCTTATTCCTGATAAATCAATGAAAAAGGTGATATGGACTGCCGCGAGAGTAATGGATTATTCTTTGTCAAGTGGTTTGATAACCGCTCTGTCATGGTCTTATCGACTATTCACACCCACTCGAGACCACCACTATAAAGAGAAAGATAAAAGTCAGAGCGGCAAAGTGCCAGCTTCATGTCCAAAATGGTATGCCATTACAATAAAGGTATGCGGGGCACGGACATCATGGACACAATTTCGAAAACATATGCGTTGGACCATAGCAGTCCTACAAAATATTATCTCCGACCGTTTCATGACTACCTTGAACTTTCCCTAGCAAATACCTTCATTGTTCAAGAGAAACTGGCTTCCGAATGTGGCCATGGAGAAGGACGACAAAAACACTGCTTGAATTTAGAAGATCTGTTGCCAATTCATTGATTGAAGGCTTCTCGTCAAGAAAGAACGCTTCAAGATAAGCTCAGTAGGTAAACCTCAACTAACTGTTATGACATCCGCATGATGGACCAAAGCTGGAAGATGTCACTGGTGCTACAACACTATGACTATGGACCACAAAACAACTATCAAATGCTTGGTTGCAAGAGTTCCTCTACCTTGTGAAGGGCTGCGTTGCATGAATAACTACCACAGGAGCATCTCTGCTCTTTGACTGAACACTTAGAAGAACTAGTAAATTACATCTTAATACATTATTTTTTATATTTATAGCTTAGAAAATAAACAATGAAAAATAAAATCTTGGTAATTTTGTCCCTTCAGATGGGTGTTACAACATCCAAACTTTTAAGGCCTATATCTTTGAGCAAAATATGGTATGCTGACGAAATTGTTAATTATTTTTTTCACATATACAACTGCCAAATTTCAGAGAAAATCGGAGCCAGCATAAATTTTCAGGTGTGAAAGAGTTTTTAACATTAGTTACAGCAACATTTTAAAATTTTAAGATTTTATTCTTCTCATTTAGATAAAAAAAATGATATATTTTTAAATTATAAGCTTAGTTTTGATCCAACCATTGTCGAAAATTCTATCTCTTTTATCGGTTGGTTTTTTTCTAATGGAGTAAATATGTGTGTAAAGGGCATTAATACTGAACTATACAAAATGTATGCTTTTATAGCAAAATTACCGCTAAAAAAGTTTTGAGAAAAAATGCACAAAAACAAAGAGTAGGAAGTAAAAAAAAGGTTAGGATTTCAAGATTATCCATAGACACAGTCATGAGGTCAAGTCATTTATCATATGTTGAGTAGGAAGGATGAAAAATATAATGGTGCTGAAAAAATGAGCTTTTAGTATGCAACGGTGTAGATGGTGCATGAGATAGATGAACAGGTACTGTACATGAAAGGGTTATGTATTAAATTTTGATTAAAAATAATAAAAATAGATTCTCCAGAATATTTTTGATCCAGACAACCATGTATATATTTTATTTTTTATTATGTATGTAATAATAATTTTTGAACAAAATATAAGAAATTAAAGTTAAATAATTTAGGTATCGTAAATATTTTTTTATTGATCTCGATATATTTTAAAGAAACCTTTGTCATAAAGAATTAGTAAATTAAGAATAAAAGATTCTAAAATTTTAAAAAAATTGTAAGATTTATAATCAATCACCAGTTTGAAACTATCTGGTCATCGGATTAAACTTGGTTATGATCCAGCTTTGATGCATATTATATTTTGGGTTAGGAGGGTTTATACAAAAGACGTTTTAAAGTCAAAATAAAAAATATTGGTTTATCTCGTTTTTTTTATTTAAAAGCATACATTTATGTTTTTTATAAAAATATTTCAAAGTGTGCGTTGGAAGTATGTTATGGATAAAGGTTTATCAAAAAGTGTATCGAAAGTAAAGACATATATTGGTATAATATTTCCGTATAATAACAAATATGTAATTCCATCAAATCATTTTTGTCAAACTTTTGTCTAAAATCAATCATATTATCTTTCCCAAGCAGATCTAATAAATTATGCATAATCTCACAAAATAAACTCCTATTGGAGAATAAAATAAATAAATAAAATGTAAAATCCATTTATTGACAATGGCTTCAGGTTATAAGGCTCTCTACAAACCATTGAATATATATAAAAAAGATAAGAACTCATTGAATGGATTTTTTCATTTCTTATCCGGCTATTCATCCAATAGTGTTGTTATTATATTTAACTATTTGGTTCGATAGATTTCTATCATTCGGGAGTCGAATTTGCACCCTTAACATCGAGAATGAGCTAACGTGTATTGTAGAAGTTTCTGTATAGTGTTTGTTTCACTTATAAACAATACATCTTTAAAAAATAAGCCACCACTTTTTGATGGACCTTCCTCATAATTTGATACATTCAATTATGATCACAAATAACAACGAAAATAAGTTTACACTTTTGGTCTTTATAACATCAAATTACTGAAGGTATTAAATTAATTTAACAATTAGTGCCAAAAATATACTGATATGTTTTTATTATGAAGAAATTAATTTTTCATTTGATATATAAAATTACACATTTAAGACGTTAAATTCACAAAGAAGAAATAATTTTGGTAAAATGTTATGTACATATATATATAATAATAATAATACTAATGGTTACTGATAGATTTTGAAGCTTGCATGTTTTCAAAATTTAAAATCAAATCAAAATCCCATTGAAATAATTCTTATCAGTTTTGGGTGTTGGAGGGAGATACTGGAGTAATATTTTATGATCTTTCCGGCAGACGTCCACTTTCCTCTTCCGTCCAGCGAGGGAAGAGTTTATAAAAATATATTTCTGCTTTTCAAACTTTTCATATACAAACATGTATCTATTAGACTTGTTAATTTATCATTCATTTGTTGTCGTTTACGAATGATGAACGACGAACAACAAGGAAAATTGGCTCTTTTGGCGCCAAAAAATAAAGATTTTTCATTTTCATGGGAAAAATTTCCTTTCCAAAAAAACACTCTTTTCAGAAAACTTTGGTGAACGACAAACGAACGACAATTTTTCGCGAACGTCAACAAGTCTGGTATTTATATATAATTAACAAAGGGTACTTACGATTTTTTTTTCTTTTGATCAATATAATCCTTTGCTACGTCTTACGATCTGTATCCAACGTCAACATTTTCAAATAAAATGCACGGACATCCTCAGCGATGTCCAAACACCCTAACGATGGTTCTTGGTTCGAGAGAGGAGTTGATGGAGCTTCAATCCTCTTATTTTTTTCTAGACGTCTTTTTGCGTAATTATTTATCATTATCACTACCTCATTTTCTATCATTCTTAAACATAGAGATATAAAGACATAGAGAGCATATTGCACTCTCAGAGAATTACGTCATTGTGTCCAGAATACAGCTGAACGATGGTTCTCTGCCATTGGAGAGAATAAGCTCTCTATATCTTTATATCTCAATGGATTCTTCAGATAAATACGTCATTGTGTCCAGAATAGAGATGAACACTGTTCACTGCTTTTGGAGGGAATAAGCTTTATATCTATACATCTATATGTTTTTAAATACTTTTTCGTATTTAACTGTTTTTTGGTTTTAATACCTACGACTACATTACTTTTATTTTTAACTATTAGTTGTAATAAGAATTTTAGTAATTTATATTTAGAATAGAGTTCGATAGCCGTGCGTTAAGGCGTGTTCAACTCTCAATGTTTGGGGCGCAGGTTCGAATCCCGTGAGGGGATGGTCATTTTTGGTCCGCTACCTCATTGATAAGATCCTAGGTTCGAGTGACTAACTTTAGTGCTATAATGCTTATTTATATCCTATCGGATGCAATTCTATCGAACCATATAGGCAAAAAAAAGTGTATTTAGCATAAAATGTTTTTTCCTCTAAAAAAAAACCTTTGCTACTTGACTTTTTCAGACCCCCACTTCATATAACCCCGACCTCCCAGTACATTCATTCAAAATTCATTGCCGAAGCAACGTCAATGAACCCCGGACTCTAACCTTATAATTATTCATGGATTAAATATGAGCGTGGGCATTATTGACAAATGGCCTTTTATGTATTTGCGTTAAATTACACTATTTCCGTTACATGGGACTTGAGAGAAAGAACGAAAGGAGATGGTAACAATGATTAATTTACCTTGTTATAGGCTTCTATTATTCTTATATTGTATGTGGGCATAATTGCTAGAGATGATATTAGATAATACTATTGCTTTGAAAAAATCAACTAAACAATGGTTCTTTATCCAGGCTTAAATCAATTTTATTTTATTGACATACAAATAAATGAGGAAGACAGAGAGCGAAAGCATTAGATATTCTTGTTTTACAGCCTTCTAATTCGAACATAAGTAATTTGCATACGTTTGGTGGACTTGTAAATATCCCATGTTATTTGTGTCTATGTTTTGTAAATTAACTGTTTATTATATATTATTATGGTTCAATTAACATATATATGTTTTAATTTGTTGGGAGAATATCAGTTGACATCAACTGCATAATGTGTGTTACGTACATTTATCGTCTTTGATATTTTATATTGAGCAATTTGCGCCACTGATTGAAGAAATATATGGTACATTATAACCCTTGCTTGACTCATGGGAAGTTGTATCTATAGCGTTATTGTTGAATCTACAGCCCGTGCAGGTAAATTTGGAACAAGTTTATGGCCTCCAGGATCAATAAAGAGAGGTTCTAGAGAAATATTATTAAAAAAATACAACATTAGACAATTATGGTCAACTTTATCAATGTGTCCTCCTCCAGCTCCACCACAGTCTCCACACGGGACCTGAATGCCCTCACTGACCTGGACACCTCCGCAGCCTCCAAGGACATGGCCACAGACGTGATGGACGACTTAAGGGCCTCCACAGAGTTGTGGGTGGGTCGCACGGCCTCCCCTCCAACTTCCCCTAAGGTAGTAGTCACAAGGGTTTGAGATTGGGGAGTTGGAGGGGGTCTGAGGATCCCAGAAGTGAGGCACGTTTTCCTTGAGCCATGCCGCACAGTTGGGCCTGTGGGGGGGGGGCAGAGTCCTGCTGAAAGGTGTACTTCCTCCAGAGGCACAGTGTCTATCCAAGGCGACCACGTTACTGAGGACCTCTAAGTACACCTCCTGGTTGACCTTTTGCTTGGGCTCAAAGAAGTGTGGCGGCATGACGTGGCCCTCACTGCTGATGACACCCAGGACCATCACTGTAGCTGGGTTCTTTGTCCTGAAGACCATGGGGACCTCAGAAGCCTCCCTACAGATCCTGTCATCTGCCTGTCCTCTTTTGTTCCACGTCTGTGGCCATGTCCTAGGAGGCTGCGGAGGTGTCCAGGTAGTGAGGGCATTCAGGTCCGTGTGGAGACTGTGGTGGGAAGCTGGAGGAGGACACATTGAATAAAAGTTGACCAAATGTCTAATGTGGTTTTTGTTTAATAAATATTTCTCTAGAACCTCCTTATAATCTGGATGGCTGTGAACTTATTCCAAATTTACCTGCACAGCCTGTAATCTCAAGGGCATATTTAGCTGTGCCTCGAAACATTCATCCGTATTAGAAAACAAGTAGGTATCTTATAAATACTCCTTCAAATATAATCCCTCAAAAACATTTGTCATGAACACCAAAAATGGCACTATAGACTTCACATACGGCTCCAAGACTCATAAGTCATTATTGCATAAACGTAAATATATATTTATTTAAACAAAATCCGTTTTTTCACAGTACGTTGTTAATTTTGAGGTGCAGAAAAGTTAATTTTATCAATATATATATTGTGCTAAAAACGTTTTGCTTGGAGGCTCCCGTTTTGAGGGGCTCCATAAGACAATTTAGGCTAATAATACCAAATACCATCGACAGATCTTTTTTTTTGCAAAGAAAGTAGCTATTATAAAGTTCAATATTTTGATTTCTTATACAATCTTTGAAATCTAAGGACTCCTTATTTAGATCCAAAAATGGCTTCTTATATTGAATGAACAGCAAGAATTTGAGTGGACCTTTGTGATTTGTCAATAAAATACGAGTATATAGAAATAAGATATGGTTGCAAAAGCTGGAGAACAATGAATAGTGACAATTGATTGATTTTACATCGATGTTAATCTCTAAATAGGAATTTTGTCAAGAAATACTCAACACCTCGAATAGAAGACAACATAAATAAAAAGTTTTGTTGGTAGCTTCAATCACAATTTTTTGAAAAAAAATAATATTTATATATACTATTCCTTGACATTTTACTAATTTGCTATTCATTAGACCAGTGGTTCCAAACATTGTCTGCTGGGCCCACCTTTGGTGCATTCTAATTTTTTGCGCCCCCCCCCCCAAAAAAAAGGACATACACACATTTTGTTCTCAGAGTCCATTGCAGTTTATTTCACACATTGTAATTAATACAAACCTCAACCTTTTTTTGTTGAAAAAATAAAAGTGAACTGCCATAAACTGCAGATTGTAATAAGAATAACAGTTTTCAAGCACCTTAACTGTGTAATTATGTTCAGTGTAACAGGTTTCTTTTTTATATATTTAACATTTAATGCATTTTTGAAAAAAATGCCTCTCTGCAAAAATGTGTTTTAAACATGACCAACTCCCTGAGAGGAAAACAAGAACAAAACCCCAAATTGTGTTGTTTTGCGAAAATGGCACCTTTAATCATCACATTTTTCATGCTGCAGATCTTGTCAAATCTGGGTTGCAATTTTGAGATTGCCACTCTGAATTCATTCTCAATGTCCAGCTTTGATCTGTACATGGTTTTGATGGAGGCCACAGCAGAAACCCCTATCTCGCATAGGTAGGATGTGGCAAAAGGAAGGCTAGGGCTCTCTTGCCAAGAAGTAGTGGGTACTCTTTGTCTACTCCAATCCAAAATGCAGCCAGTGTCTTCCACTGAAACTGCAGCCTCATTGTGGAGTCAGAGGTGACATCAATGAACTGTTCTCCTCTGATGTGCTTAAGTCTGCAGGTGGTAATGTACTGAAGGGATCACGGATCCAATCATATTTTTGGGATCCTGTTGAGTTGAGCATTTGCCGGCACAAATGCAGCTTTAGTAAAGAGAGACTGTTAAGCACGACAGTTTACTTGTTTTTATCGGAAAAAGTTAACTGGCTAGTCTTTGTGCTTGGATGATTTGTCTCCAAGTGGCGTATTAGCTCGGCTTCAAGCTGTCACAAGCTACACATTAAGACAGACAACACATTGCGGCCTCTCCTCATTACCCACCGTTGTACATGTGAAGCCAAAGGCTAGATATGTGTCGTCATATTTTCTTGTCTTTGCCTTGGAAGGAAAAGCTGCTTTGGAAGCACATCTGGTGATGCTTCATCCTCTGCTTTGCGTTTACGTAGGAGCTGCGTCAAAAATTTGTCCATGTTATGCTAGCAGTGTTATTGAGTCTACTGTATTTATATTTTCATCCATTCGTTTTTCCTGCGCCCCCCACTTGGGAAACACTGCATTAGACCATGTCCAGTAAATAGCTCACTCTTAAATGTTGTATAGTTCAGACCACCGATCTGACATTGTATCACTTGATAAAAATTGGCAAAATATTTTATAAAAGTCAATAACTTTAAATAATGAAATAAAGGAAAATGTGCCTTCAAAAGGACTACTTGTCAATATGTCGAATAAATAAGCAAGACTTGGCTTACATACAATTTATACCTCAAACAAAAATACAACTTATAATAATAATTCAATTATTAATATTGACATATGATTGAAATAGCTTATACCTATGTGGGTCATGGTTATTTTTTTGCCCAGATTGTGTAGAGAATGGCCCACATATTAATAATATTTGTGGTGATAAATCTGGCTTTACACTAATAAGGCAAAAAGACATTGAAAAATATTATATATACATATAAATAAATCCAAAAGACCTGAAATAAGAATCATCCTATATATATATATATACAACAAAACGTGAAATAAGGATCACCCTAATATTATTAGGGTGATTCTTATTTCACTTTATTTGGATTTGAGATAGAAAATAAATAAAAATTCCATTCGTCTGTTCGTTCTTTGATTCTCCCAAATTAAGTCTTTATTATGTTGGTGGAACCTCCAAAAACTGATTATCGCAAGAATAATTTTATTTCCATGACTTCTTGAAATTGCCAAGTTAGATTTAATCCAAGGATTCTTGGGTGCTAAAAACTTTTTGAGTGGGTGGATTTTCTAGAAAAAATATATAGGTACCAAAAAAATTTGCTTATATACTTGTTTCTACTCTGTATCTCCTAAACACTTTGTTATATATTGATTACCTTTTCTATGGTGAAATTTGTGGTGCAAAGGGAATATTTAGTCAAATTGAACTTTCCCTTAAAAAACGAGCAACGCTGGGTAAAATCCACCATTTATGTAAGAAATCTATATATCATATATTACAAGTACATTCCTTTCGAATATATTTTGAAGCAGAACTTAGATACCTGGTTGAAGTTCGGAATTTCAGACAATAAGTGGTACCGGCAGTATTTTTTACCCATATCAACATATTTGTTTTGATAGGACAACGAATGCCACTACGAGTTTTATGATTATATTATTCGGAAGTGGTAGATTTAACGGTAAATGCCAGGCTTTTTTCTAGAAACTATTGATACAAACTGTATATTATACTATTGAATCTCCAATGCCTTTGAGCAGGAGGGAGTCTGGACGCACAGCTGACTCATAACAAGGGATTGACGAATGCACATAACAAACAGATCGTTATAATAAATTAGTATGTGCTTTGATTTATCAAATTAAATGCTTTTATAATCAAAAGAAAAAAACAATTTCATGCTAAGAACGGTTATTAAAGTGAATTGCTGAAATAGTATTATTTTATAATTTTGCACTATTTTTTAGCAGAAATAGAATTTATATGATGCTAACAATATTAATGGATTCTAGGGCAATCCCCCCCCCCAGACAATCACCTCCCGGACTAGCACCCCCGACAATCATCCCCTGGGCATTTACCCCCCGTGCTAATCACCCCCCGGGCTTTTACCCCCCGTTAGTAATATTTATTATCCTTAAAGTCCACTTATGAAGTTAACTATGCTTTCAAGCTATTAACAGAGGTGACGTCACTGATTAGCACACAGTCCCAGTTCCTTTGAATTGGAATCTGTATAAATTAAACGTGCATAAATTTGCAAATTTCGTGTCTTAGACCTTATATCTGGGTTATCTATGCACAACTAGACAATAATACAGTTGTAATCTATCAACTTATCTTATTTATCTCATATAGGTCCTAATCTATTTTCTAAGATTTCATCAAGGAACCACTTGTCCTAAATCGAAGACTATGATCATTGGAGAAAGTAACTATTTGAAAATTAAAACTCATCACCTCAAAAAGTTGGCATATATATTTATTCTCAATTATTATATCATGCCTTCACGCCCGAAAACGTGTTCCTGTGGCTTTTTAAGATAACCAAGTACCCATTAGTCTTCAAGAGCAGCGGAAAGGGAGATGAAGAAAGTGGTTCACCGTGACGTCACCTTTGTTAATACCTTGAAAATATAGTTGACTTCATAAGTGGACTTTAAGAGATAAGAAATATTACTAAGGGGGGTAATGCCGGGGGGGAATTGCCCGGGGGGTGATTGTAGGGGGGTGCTAGTCCGGGGGGTGATTGTCTAGGGGGTGGTGGTCCTGTTACGATATTAGTGCATGTCGATTCTATTCGTAATGTGGACAACCCTTCATCAATCACTAAACCTTTTTTGTTTATACATTTGCTCTTATAATTACCATTATTGTTTCACATTCGCTTGATCTCATCATATCTATCTTGTTTCACAAGTGTTCCACATAACTCTTGGACTAGAGAAACTCCTCGTCTCTCTTCGGGGCTGACTTGTTTTTAATAAGTAGTCATGGGCTCCTTGTCATTGCTAGTTCTCATGGCTTTTTCCCATATAACATTAATTCCTTTAGCGTTTTCAATATCAGGTCAGTATAACGGCAGACCATACCAAAGGATAACAATATAGTAGTTCTAACAAACTCAACATTAACACAATCTCTTCAGTTGATATCTAAGCTTTATTTTTCTTAAACGTCCAATAATCTATATTCAGATATGATAATGACACAATATGCACAATCATGAGTTGATTTATTTAATCAAAACTTAATAAGCAATATCAGAGGAGTCATTCAATGAGATGTGTTCTTTAGGATTACATTATTATCCCTTGCGTTGATGTACAGTTTTCAAAAGCCCAAGGAGTGAAGAATTGCTTTATTTTATAATGCCAACTACATTATTATTATTATTATTCACTCTTCTTCATCTTTTTCTAGGAATCAAGTTCGAGTCCCCATTTCTTATCCTTAGGGATTGTCATCATAGAGATATAAAGATATAGAGAGCGTATTCCTTCAATAGCAGAGAAACATTTCGTTCAGCTGTATTCTGTGCCCAATATAAACAAAGTAATTTGTACTACGTCATCGTAAGTTGATCATAGATAGAAATATTTGTTTATATTGAGCAAGATGACGTATGCCTCTGAAGAATCCAATAAGCTCTCTATGTCTTTATATGTCTATGATTGTCATAGATGGATCGACAGCTGTTGTTTCCTTTTCTTACTCAGGTCGATAAACGGGTAACATTATCTTATATATTTTTTGCACATTGCTTCATTGTTATTATGTGTTCTCACTCGTTATAGCTCCATCTTTAATCATGGTTGCCGGCATTTTGCTGAGTCTGCATGTGCGTGAGAGTCATTTTGATGCACACCGTAAAACTCTCACTGCAATGATGCACTATGTCCCTATATCTATGTACCTGATTTACTCATATTTTAACATGAATAACAGCGAGAAAATGAGTATCTCATTGCGTAGGACCAACAAATGAATTTCACCATTTAAGGATTTTTCTTTTTTCTCTCCACCCTATATAGATCTTAATCTTTTTGGTGTGGACCTACATTTACATTCCCATCATTACATGTAATTATGTCGACCAGGATCAGTTAGGGATAATAAAATGAACATGTTTATATTCAGTAGTGATATCAATTATTTCGCTGGGGATGTGTTGTTTTTCGGTTTGAATTGGAGATGTCTGAGCAAAGGACTTAATAACTTTGTTTGTTTAACTCCTACCGAAACTTTATCCGGTATCAACGTTGGTGATCCATTAAAGAGCTATTGTCTTTATTAATAAAATATCATCAAAGTGTATAAAATATGAAATGTTTAAAAGAATGTGTTCGTCTAAGGACAGTCTTCGTCTGACATCTCCTTCGAGTGCCTCATCTTCTTGCTTGTAAGTGGCCATTCATTGGTTGAGGCGGTAAGGAACTTGGAGTAATTGTAATCAGCCGTACATTTTAAGGTTATTTTGTATATCAATAGAAATTGTCATTCCAAAAAACGAATTTAAAAATATATTTTGTTTTATAATAGTAAAAATTTGAATGGTGATTCTTAAAATATTCCAAAAGTCTGCAAAAACAATTTTTAATAAGCGGTGCCCGTTACTCGGCTCTTTCGAGCCATTCAGATAACAGCCACTGCACGTTGTCTGGCTCTGTGAATAAAGAAACTATAATATTGATATATGAAATTATTCATCTAAAATGGTTCGATTTTATCCTTGAAAGCGGTTAATAAACTGTAATCGAGAAAATAAATGGAATGTTTCACTGTATGTATTTGAAATAAATATATATGGGGAAGTAACATAATCACTTCAGTCTTGGCTGTAATCTTCAATTTCCTTCAGTCCCCCGCCACCAAACCTCAATATCCTATGCAATAAAATCAGTTTTTAAAAAGTAATATGACGTCCTTTTTGAATCATGAAGTTGTTTTTCCCCTTACCAATCATTTATCATATTTTATAACTATTTCAACCTCCATGTATTGATTATATCTTGAATTTCTCCATTTATTACATATTGTCAATCGACAAAGCAATTATAAATAAAAATATATCAAATTATCCCATTCTTGTCCACTTATTTTTGTGCATGGAGCAACAGAGGAATCCAGTACTAAGTGGACATATGTTTTAATAATTGCAAGCGGGACATTTCCATGATGTTACAAATTAATGTATGCACGAATTAACTCCCTCAAATGTCCACAGTTATCCTTGACCTTATTGTGACAGCTCTTGCATGCTTTTGTGCATAAGCTATTATTATTATTTGTGTTTTTGAATTCATGGTTGAATGAAGAGTACAAAGGTAATTTAAAAAAACGGAGCTTAAAAGAGTTGACTCACAATGACCGTCCTTGGAAAAGGTCTCGAATTATCATAAATGTATCCATAAGAAAAATACAACAGATTCGACCAATGGCTAAACATCAATTAAAGTTAGATGAAAATTAACGAATTTTAAACTCAATTATTCTCAAGTGTTGAAATATTCAACAGCAAATTATTATCTTTAAAATAGGCGTCAAAATGAAAAAGTGACGAACAAAATATACTTTGATGAAATATAATAATTCATTCGATAGGCATTGGCATAAAGTATGTTCTGATAGAACTGATTTTGAAAATAAAACTTATTTGTAGTGTGTCCTTTCTACTTAAAGCGTCATGCATTCATTTATAATCTTGAATACAATTGACTCTGTGAATACATAAATGTCTTTTCATAAGGGGGAAAATCCGATACTTTCCATGTATAACAAATTTTTGAAAATCTGGCTTAAGGGAATTCAAATAATGTACTTATACCATTTGTTTTTGATCAGAAGTGTCTCCGTGGGAAACATATGGGAGAGAATAAAGGAGAATTGAAAGTTATTTCAAAGAGACTCTTTAGACATATACAGACACTTTCTATAAATGTGATGAATTATTTTTAATAAACGAAAAGAGAAAAAATATACTTCAAACTTTTGTTAAGAGTTCGTTTTAATTTTTATGTATCCAATCAAGACGAAATAAACATTTCAATTCTTGGGCACAATAAATTGTATTTGAGCGTTCATGTTTAAAAATCACTTCTCTTAAATAATTCCTCCCTCCCCATCAAACCAAAAGTATTTATCTATTTTATAGTAATATAAATTAAATTTAATGAAAGTTATTGAAGAAAAATAAAAGTGTCAGCAGTAGATTTAAACTCCAAGCCCAAGAGATTAGGTCTACAAAGTAAAAAAATAAATAGTGCGGAAAATGCTTCACGAGAAAAAAAACTTTGCGCCAAAAAAGTCTTCGAGAGAGAACGAGGAAAATTCTTCACTACAAAAAAGCTTTGCGATAAAAATACCCACGAGGAAATTGACTAACTATAAAAGAGCAAGCAAGGTAAATACCCACATAAAAAAATGGTATAAAAAGGTCTACAAGCAATTTACGCGCGATAAGATTACTAGAAAACCAAAATAACTAATCTGGGGTTTTTATGACAATATTTATCTATATTGAATACGTACAGATTCCCGACAAAGATGAATAAATCGCCTCGACGTATTAAGGTCTGGCTTTGGTTGTCATAGTACTTCCATTATTTTTTTGGTTAATTTCCTTCTCGGACTAAGAATCAAGTGAAGAGTTCATATTATTTTAAAATTTGTAAAGAAACTATCCCCAAAGACATATTTATAATGTCACTCCTTTTGATGATAATTATCAATTAACCTGCATAATAAAACCGACGTGCGCCCACTTCTACGTCTAAACACACACTGAGCCCACAATGAGTTATTTAAGGCAAAGGCAATTAATGTAAAGGTAATGTGAATATGAGAGAGAATCTAAGAGGCAATATTGTCCCTACGGAGTCCTTGGAAGAAGACCCAAATTTGCTAAAGTATATAACCCTCGTCGGCCTAAATTCACACAAAAATATAAAATATGAAATAAATTCTACACATATTTATACACATATATTTATGATAAACACAAAAAAATTATTTATAATATTATTCGTGTTTGTGAATTGTAATTCGATATATTTTTCAAGAAAAAATATGATTGAGCTCAAAACCGCTGATATTAAAATATGTATAGCTCGTCAGGTAGGCCTATGGCTGTATCTCAAAAAGTTGACCTGATGGAGCAAAATCAATGTGATATTCGGACTCAAAAACACCTAAATAGTCTAAATCAGCTAAGAAACCCCGGACGATTTTTTGGCTGTTGACCAGTGTAATCAACGATTCTCAATAGATTATTAAAAGTGCAATAAAATGTTAATTAAGTAATAGTACAAAAATAATTTTATTAGCTTTAAAAATATTAAAATAAGTATTAAAGTGATTTAAGTGAATTGACGTTAGCCACGCATTTAAATAGCTCAAAACTCCTGCACTTCTAGTGATAAGATAAAGTTCAAATTTAGTCACAGCGTCATGGAGTGGATTAAGTTTTGAACATACAATGAAAAGCTCTAGGTAGTCTGTGTATTAAATATATATCTATATATTGACGTTACGACAAAACCGGCCCATTTACACGACCAATCTAATATTTATAAATATATATATTCATTATTTAAAGCATATAGGACTTTGCTGTTATGACGTTTCAAGACATGAATAAAGCGATTAATTATTTAACAATCCTATGGGATTGATCTGGCAGTGTTGAGAACATGTGAGTTGGGTCATTAAATAATAAGCTTTGTAAATGATTATTAGTTAATTATGACGTAGATAATAATACTTATTTCATCATACATCCAAAGATATCATCAATCATTGATATACAGACAGCTAATTATGGCAATGTAACACGCAGTCCTTACATCACTGTAGACAGATGTTTGACCTTTATAGAACCGTATTTGGCTTAAGTAAGATGTGTTGTATCTTATAATGAACGTACATACGTTATATATTTGTTGACTAATCAGTTAATCTCAAGATGTATTTACTTTTTTGAGCATATTTATAAATACAAATAAATGTATAGAGACATTATTAAATGTAAACGAAAATATAGAGGCTGATCTCTCCTTTCTACTGAGAGCCTATCACAACATTTGAAGGACTGTGAAATGGTTCAATAAATACTTAAAACTGTATATTAATATACCTTCTCTTTATATTAAATCATTTCGAAACTATATTTTGAAGAATTGAATTGACATTCTTCAAGCTGAATTTATTAGAACCCCATTTTACATCTATTATACCCTTTTATAATTATAATATTAATGTTGAAGAGAGAATATATGGGGTCTCAAAGAGTTATCTGGAATGATTTCAACTGCATTTCAGCTCCAATGAGGAAGCAAATGTGGTCTAAGTTAATGCTTGTAGTGAAAGGTCTATACATCTGTTGATAAACTCTTAACAGTTAGCCGCTGCAGCTGCAAGCACTTACTCAATTATGGACCTGAAGGAGGAACAGGATAAGGCTCCTGGTTTCACGATTGATAAAGGTTTCAAACAATCCATGGAGTTGTGGGACTTGTTGCAGGCCTATACCCTACTCCACCTGACTTGTTGAATCCCCTGTAGATATATAGTTTCATGGTCTTGATAAATATGAGATAGAAGAATTGGATTGAATCCATAAAGAAATAATATATTTAGTGTTGTATAACGAAGAACCGTTTAAGGAATTATTTTATAGTATATATTTTGTCAATATTTCATCATATATAATATATATATATATATATATATATATATCTTTTTTTGTAGCAAAGTCATATATTTTCTTTTGTGTGTCTTATTGTCCGGGAATTAAAAGCTATTTATCGTCAGTTAAGATAAAAGACCCTTTAAAAATATAACAAACATAATGGTCTCTAGTAGAAAGCTAAAGCTCAAGATCATCGATAGTTTGTTAAATGTCATGCAGGACTCGTAGTTTTTGATATTGTTATCGAGCAGCACCGTCTTTCAATAGACTCCGTTTGTGGCTTATAGCTCTGAATTGATGTTCAGGCTTCAATAGTCAACGATGACGTATCACTTCATGCTATGTGTTTTCTACGGCTCCATTTCTTTCAACCCATCCCTTGTTTAAGACCAGAGATTATGTTTGGTATTATTAAAACATTTTCTAACACATAATATATTTCCTATAAGAATTTCAAAAATGAATCCCACATTTAAAAAAAGGTATGAATAGTAACTCAGGTTGTATTGCATAATATTTATTTTGTCATTTCTATTTATTCATGATATTTTATCATTTTGTGTCGTAATGAAGTATGCAAATCAAAACATAAGGAGCTTCACCTTTTATGAAGGATAATTCATATATTTTTGTTAATACTGAACATGAACGTATTTGGAAAGTTCATTATATGTATTTTTTAATCCTTAGATATAGATACTTTTTAAAGTACTAGAAATAAAGTAATAGGCCCATTATAATGGCCATCTGTTTTCAATATATAAGAGGTGGCTCATTGGTAAATATGTAGGGCGTTGGTTACGTATTTCGTCATAACAACAAAATCTACTTAACTCTGTTTCCCAGACTGATGTACATACGATGAAGGATACCTAAGTTTTAAATCCGAATAGTATATTGTCAAAATATCAAAAATAAGAGAATGGACAATCACAACATTAAAATGTTACTTTATCTCTTGTTATTTGATTGGTTTAGAATATGACAGCTGTTCATGGGTCCCGAGGAAGGAAGGAATAATGTTGGTCGTAAGAAGCACGACACCTATATTTGAATCTGGAGTCTCAACAAATAAGAGTACTTCAGTCCACTTAAAGAACTCTACTTAGGTACCTAAGATGGCTACCCACTTGGTGAAGAAACAATTATGTATTCTTAGGAATAGAAAAGAAAATCCTGAAATCAATAATCCAGCTATTGATATGTTGTGTATCATTAATAAGTACTACCCAAAAACGACGTCAACTGGTATCCCTTTTGTCACTTTTCGAGTACACTGCTTCAGAAATAATAATTAAGTTTATTTTTTTCTTATATGCATCATCAGCTGCTGATTCTGACAGTGATCTTCTCTTTTTATATCAGTCTATTGTGCATCCAGTTATTATAATAGATTTTAAAAACTAACATTGAAATAGCCTCGACCGTAAATTATCAAATCTATTCCTATCTAAACAAAGAAGAAATAGTGCAAAAAACGGGTGCATTTAATAGGAACCTTACTTTTTTTTCTTCAATGGGGTTTAAATGATGCTGTTGAACGAGTTGTTGAATTATGTCTTGCTCTTTTACATAAACGACAACTGAGGCTCAGGTTGAAGGAAACTGAATACGACAAATAGTTTAGTTATTTAATAATAAATTAAATACACTTATTGCCTTTACATATTTAGTCCTTGTATTCACCTTGAAAATTTTAATTAAGCAGACAAGCAATTTAGCTAGCAGAGGAAGGATTGGATGAGAGCTCTACTTGGAGTTGAAAAGCTTACATGCTTGTCATATTTCTGTATGTCAGGTAAAGAAGTTTCACATTACTACCAGTAAATTAAACTTTTTGTATAACTTTATTGAAAAAGTACTGGCTTTTCACATTTATAAGATCACATCCACATTTACAACCAAAAAACCTGCACACTACGTTTAAAAAAAATCCCATGCACATTTGTAAAATATGCCTCACATTATAAAAAGATTCAAAATAACATTTTTTGCCTTTATGGTTCGATAGAATTGCATCCGACAGGACATTAAATAAGCATTATGGTATAAATAGTCACTCGAAAACATAGGATCTTATCAATCAGGATAGACTCAATTTGGCATCCCTCTGGGGGTATTCATTGAAAAATATTAATGAATGATAATATCGTCACAGATACTTTTAGTTCCAAATTTAATACCAAAAATAGCCCGTGAGAAATCACATTTTATTAAATTGTAGAGGGTAAAGAGTTTTTTAAAATAATTTTGATCTTTAAACCCTCAAAGATCACACTTTTTGGTGTGCATTCAACATATTCTATTATATACCTATAAATAGTATATTTCGTTTTCTTTACATATTTGGTGAAAAGTATATTCGTAAACTAAAAAGAATAAAATAATCAAAGGGAAACAAACTTAGAATGAGGTATTTTTTTAGCCTTTTTAGTGGCTATTTAAGTCCACAAAATAAATAGCCAGGTGATCCTAATACCTATCTATGTCATATTTAATATTAAGCCAGGACTT
>CP045902.1:12035799-12060625 GCA_013387185.1 Caligus rogercresseyi
TAAGTTTTGAACATACAATGAAAAGCTCTAGGTAGTCTGTGTATTAAATATATATCTATATTATTGACGTTACGACAAAACCGGCCCATTTACACGACCAATCTAATATTTATAAATATATATTATTCATTATTTAAAGCATATAGGACTTCATGCTGTTATGACGTTTCAAGACATGAATAAAGCGATTAATTATTTAACAATCCTATGGGATTGATCTGGCAGTGTTGAGAACATGTGAGTTGGGTCATTAAATAATAAGCTTTGTAAATGATTATAGTTAATTATGACGTAGATAATAATACTTATTTCATCATACATCCAAAGATATCATCAATCATTGACATACAGACAGCTAATTATGCAATGTAACACGCAGTCCTTACATCACTGTAGACAGATGTTTGACCTTTATAGACCGTATTTGGCTTAAGTAAGATGTTGTTGTATCTTATAAATGAACGTACATACGTATATATTTGTTGACTAATCAGTTAATCTCAAGATGTATTTACTTTTTTGAGCATATTTATAAATACAAATAAATGTATAGAGACATTATTAAAGGTAAACGAACAATATAAGAGGCTGGATCTCTCCTTTATACTGCGAGCCTATCACAAACATTTGAAGGGACTTGTGAAATGGTTCAATAATACTTAAAAACTGTATATTAATATAATTCTCTTATATTAAATCATTCGAAACTATATTTTGAAACGGAATTGAATTGACTTCTTCAAGCTGAATTTTATTTTAGAACCCCATGTTTACATCTATTATTACCCTTTTTATAATTATAATATTTAATGTTGAAGAGAGAATATATGGGGTCTCAAAGAGTTATCTGGAATGATTTCAACTGCATTTCAGCTCCAATGAGGAAGGCAATGTGGTCAAGCTTAATGCTTTAGTGACAGGTCTATACATCTGTTGAGAACTCTTAACCAGTTAGCCGCCGCCAGCTGCAAGCACTTATCAATTATGGACCTGAAGGAGGAACAGGATAAGGCTCCTGGGTTCACGATTGATAAAGGGTTTCAACACATCCATGGAGTTGTGGGACTTGTTGCAGGTCTTATACTCCTACTCCACTTGTTGAATCCCCTGTATATGTATATAGTTTCATGGTCTTGATAAATATTGAGATAGAAGAATTGGAGTGAATCCATAAAGAAATAGTATATTTAGTGTTGTATGACGAAGTAACCGTTTAAGGAATTATTTTATTATTTATATATTTTTTCAATATCATCAATAATATATATATATATATATTCTTTTTTTGTAGCCAAGTCATATATTTTTCTTTTTGTGTGTCTTATTGTCAGGGAATTAAAAGCTGTTTATCGTCAGTTAAGATAAAAAGAACCCCTTAAAAATATAAAAACATAATGGTCTTCTAGTAGAAAGCTAAAGCTCAAGATCATCGATAGTTTGTTAAATGTCATGCAGGACTCGTAGTTTTTGATATTGTTATCGAGCAGCACCGTCTTTCAATAGACTCCGTTTGTGGCTTATAGCTCTGAATTGATGTTCAGGCTTCAATAGTCAACGATGACGTATCACTTCATGCTATGTGTTTTTCTACGGCTCCATTTCTTTCAACCCATCGCCTTGTTTAAGACCAGAGATTATGTTTGGTATTATTAAAACATTTTCTAACACATAATATATTTCCTATAAGAATTTCAAAAATGAATCCCACATTTAAAAAAAGGTATGAATAGTAACTCAGGTTGTATTGCATAATATTTATTTTGTCATTCTATTTATTCATGATATTTTATCATTTTGTGTCGTAATGAAGTATGCAAATCAAAACATAAGGAGCTTCACCTTTTATGAAGGATAATTCATATTTTTTTGTTAAATACTGAACATGAACGTATTTGGAAAGTTCATTATATGTATTTTTAAGATCCTTAGATATATATACTTTTTAAAGTACTAGAAATAAAGTAATAGGCCCATTTTAATGGCCATCTGTTTTCAATATATAAGAGGTGGCTCATTGGTAAATATGTAGGGCGTTGGTTACGTATTTCGTCATAACAACAAAATCTACTTAACTCTGTTTCCAGACTGATGTACATACGATGAAGGATACCTAAGTTTAAATCCGAATAGTATATTGTCAAATATCAAAAATAAGAGAATGGACAATCACACATTAAAATGTGTTACTTTATCTCTTGTTATTTGATTGGTTTAGAATATGACAGCTGTTCATGGGTCCCGAGGAAGGAAGGAATAATGTTGGTCGTAAGAAGCACCGACCTATATTTGAATCTGGAGTCTCAACAAATAAGAGTACTTCAGTCCACTTAAAGAACTCTACTTAGGTACCTAAGGGCTACCCCACTTGGTGAAGAAACAATTATGTATTCTTAGGAATAGAAAAGAAAATCCTGAAATCAATAAATCCAGCTATTGATATGTTGTGTATCATTAATAAGTACTACCCAAAAAACGACGTCAACTGGTATCCTTTTGTCACTTTTTCGACGTACACTGCTTCAGAAATAATAATTAAGTTTATTTCTTTTCTTATATGCATCATCAGCTGCTGATTCTGACAGTGATCTTCTCTTTTTATATCAGTCTATTGTGCATCCAGTTATTATAATAGATTTTTAAAAACTAACATTGAAATAGCCTCGACCGTAAATTATCAAATCTATTCCTATCTAAACAAAGAAGAAATAGTGCAAAAAACGGGTGCATTTAATAGGAACCTTACTTTTTTTTCTTCAATGGGGTTTAAATGATGCTGTTGAACGAGTTGAATTATGTCTTGCTCTTTTACATAAACGACAACTGAGGCTCAGGTTGAAAGAAACTGAATACGACAAATAGTTTTAGTTATTAATAATAAATTAAATACACTTATTGCCTTTACATATTTAGTCCTTGTATTCACCTTGAAAATTTAATTAAGCAGACAAGCAATTTAGCTAGCAGAGGAAGGATTGGATGAGAGCTCTTACTTGGAGTTGAAAAGCTTACATGCTTGTCATATTTCTGGTATGTCAGGTAAAGAAATTTCACATTACTACCAGTAAATTAAACTTTTTGTATAACTTTATTGAAAAATACTGGCTTTTTCACATTTATAAGATCCAATCCACATTTACAACCAAAAAACCTGCACACTTACGTTAAAAAAATAATCCCATGCACATTTGTAAAATATGCACTCGCCCGTGAGAAACTCATTTTATTAAACTTGTAGAGGGTAAAGATGTTTAAAAAATAATTTTGATCCTTTAAACTCTCAAAGTATCACACTTTTTTAGTGTGCATTCAACATATTTCTATTATGGTGAAAAGTATATTCGTAAACTAAAAATAATAAAATAATGAAAGGAAACAAACTTAGAATGAGGATACTTTTTATAGCCTTTCTTATTGTGGCTATTTAAGTCCACAAAATAAAAGCCAGGTTGATCCTAATACCTATCTATGTCATATTTAATATTAATCCAGGACTTTGATTCATTTATTTATCCGTTTATCATAAATACACAACACTTAATATATCATTTACTTTATATAAATAATGCATGTCAGGAAAGAAAAAATTAGTTTCTTGAAATTGATGTCCTTGATTTGAATATATTTTTAATTTTAACTTAATAAAAAAATATTTAACTTCATAAAACAATAACTACTTATAAACCCATATCTGAAAAACATAAATCTAAAAGTTATGCATTGGCACATATTTAACAACTTCCATCAGTCTACGTATAAACCATTCATACCCGCTGAGGGTAGGACACTTTTAAAGAAAATACGTCTTAGAAATTTTTATTTTGTAGGGAAATGCGTATTTAGTTTCAAGTACTATACATATAAAGTTAATATAAATTCCCAAAAGAGAGTGCATCAATTAACACCCTACACCTGGACGTAGCTTCCCTCTCCTTAGTTTGGAGGCCAGAACGATAATGATCGAAAGGGATAACGAACGGAATAAATAAAGTTCTGTTAGTAACTAAATAATTAAATTTAGTGACCGACAACAAACCTGATGAAAATGTATAATTGATACTAAAATAGAGGTTGGGTAATTTCCTCTTGAATATTATTTGAACGGAACGTAAAAATACCAATTTAGCGTTCTGATCATCGTTCTGTTCAATTTTTTCCGTTCCGCGGAACGCCGTTCAATTTTACGTTCCGTTCACAACCCTGTAAATACTTATAATTATCATGATTTTTTAAGTTATTTTTTACTTGCCGGTTTCCCTGCTAAGTGAAGTAAAAGAGTCATAATCCTCCTCCTGGATTACACAAAGAATTCTTCCAAACAGGATAATCACCGACGTCTAAAGTCCAGTGCACTTATTCGAATGGGGGGCGGTCGGCTTAAATAAATAGGTTCATAAGGCCTCTCCGAACTTGTATGTACTGGGACTCCACATCACAACGGATAGTCCCGAATAACATCTAGCTAGGCTCCTTTTCTTCCTTCCCGAACAAGGCCAGCTCTTGAAACTTCGGCAACTTCAATATATATATATATATATATATATATATATATATATATATATATATATATATACATATATATATATAAATTTATAATGATCTTCAATATCGTTGACTTTGTTGCATGTCAAAAAAAAAATGTGACGTGTTGGTATGTTTATTAACTTTTTTCTGAGATCTCTGGTTGATATTACATTAAGTCGGTGATTAAAAGACTATATGTTCTATTAATGTAATGGTAGCAGGGTGTTCCTGTATGATACATAGACGTTTAAATTATAGGAGAGCAGCGGCATTTCTTTACCCTCCTCCATTATTTCCAAGCCTCCCCCTCCAATTGTTAGCATTTTGCATGATTCTATTTTCTTTGTATAAGTTATGATTATATTTCAAAAAGTATAATGGTTTTTGTACCCATATTATTGGATTAATTGCATGGTTTCAACCTGATATTATTTTTTATTTTATTGTATGCGTTCAACTACTGAGTAAAAATTATCTTTTTAAATTATGTATATTTAATGTATTAGCTCGAGGTTGTACGTTTAGATTTATTAAGGTATATATATACATAAATATAGGGTGGGGCAAACTAATTTCCTTTTTTCCAAAGGCAATAAAACAAGCTGTGTAATTCAGAAAGGTTATATTTTTGTTTCATAATGAAAGCACATCTTTAAAGTTTTACTTTACATAGTTTTAAAAATCACACCACTTAGATGACATCCTCCAGAATCGATACACTGGACAAACCTATTTTTGGTACTTTCCATTACCCTCGCCAGCGTATCGGCGGGTATATTGGTTATTTCCTCTCTGATATTGGCCTTCAAATCTGCCAGGTTTGTTGGGCGGTTGACATAAACTCGGGATTTCAAGTAACCCCACAAAAAAAATCACAAGGGGATAAGTCGGGTGAACGGGCTGGCCATTCCAAATCGAGAAGAATCGAGAAGAGCTCCACATGCATTCCTCCGAGCAGTGAAATCAGCAACAGAAAGTTCCTGAACAATTGTTATCTTGTATGTGTGAAAGTTAAGATCTTCATGGAGAATTCGCCTCACTGAGCGAGCTGATAGTGCAAGAGCGGATGCATGTTTGCGGGCAGAACGTTGTGGAGATTGCAAAATTGAAGTCCTCACAGCCTCGATGTTTTCAGGTGTTTTGACGCGCCTAGCTATACGAATTCTTTGTTGTGTTGTACTCCCGGTTTCTCTGAACGTTTTGACCCATGCAATGATTGACTTCCGGTCCGGAACAGGGCCTCTAGGTGCAACATTAAAATGAGTACAAAAAGAGCGCTGCGTTACAATCACAGACTGATGGTTGGAAAAATACGCCTCCACGGCAAACGCACGCTCCTCTCTGCTCCAACGCATGATAGTGACTGACAGTATTTCCAAGAAAACTTTACGCTTGCCTCTTTGAAATGAGCCCACGCTCACTTCTCCACTACAACTACACACCAAATGCCATAAATTTAAAAAAAGGAAATTAGTTTGCCCCACCCTGTATATATATATACAGGGTATATGTAAAAGCAAAACGTGGACTCTTAAATAATGCTAATTTCTCAAAAAAAATTACAAAGTTATACTTCTTGAGATTCCGATTCATTACCATAGCATAAATGATCAATAATAAATAACCGTCAATTCTCAAAATGAGCGAGCAGGACGCAAAAAGGAAAGGATCTCAGATCTGCTTGACGCGGAAACTGAGGTGGCAAAGCTCATGGACATCGTCAAGTGCTCCAGGAGCCTCGCTTTCGAGGTTGCCAAGATCGACGAGGTAGGCCTCGAGAGTAAAGTAGGAAGTGGTGGCCACAATTTAAAGAGGACTCTCGAGTTCCTGGAGAGACTAGAGAAGGAGATCAAGAAGGACCCCACATGAAATCCATGAACCGCCTCTCCAATGACTTCTCTGTAGACCTCATGACCATCAACCCGGCAATGAGGGAGGATCTGGGGATAACCTCATAAACGAGGGCTCTGAGGCAGTTGTTGACGGAGGATATGAAGAGGAAAAGGCTCACAAGATGCAAGAAAGTCCTCACTTGGTTGAAGGGTAATGGCTCCATTGTGAAAATCTTCGCCGACAAGAAGATTTTCATCGTTGACCAAGTCTTCAACAGGAGGAATGGACGGTGGCTTGGGGAAACAACAGAAGAGGTACAGGGGTTTACCGGACACAACATCCGGCGCAGACAATGGTCCTGGGAGTCATGGGGTCAGACGGGAAGAAGATGCCTCCCTTCTTTTTCAAGGCCGGGGAGAAGATTCGTAAGGAGACCTACTTCAACGTCCTCAAGTACACAGTTATGCCTTGGCTGAAGGTCGATTACCCCGAGGGAAACTATATTTGGACGCAAGATGGTGGTCTAACACACACGTCGGACCTGTGCCAGAAGTTCTGCACTACCAACATGGCTCATTTTTGGCCGAGAGACATGTAGCCCCCATCCTTGCAGGATCTGAACCCGTTGGATTTCACCGTGTGGGGCGAATTGGAGAGGAAGACCAACAGGATTCCTCATCCACATGTGGATGCTCTAAAGGCCACTATCAGGACGTAGTGGGACAACATGTCGGAGGAGTTCCTCATCAACTCCTGCAAGACTTTCCGGCACCGTGTGGAAGCTGTCATTAAAGCTGAAGAAGGCCACATCGAGTGAAAGTGCTCACAAAGTCCCTGCATAAAAGTTTTGTTAAAAATAATAATTATTATTTAGTACAATAAAAAAATGGAAATGTCATTATGGTAATCTCGTGAATTAGCCAATAGACATTTGTTCAACATATATTATATTATATTATATAATATAATATATATATATATATATATATATATATATATATATATATATATATATATATATATAATATATATATATATATATAATATATATATATATATATATATATATATATATATATTATATATATATATAATATTATATATATATGCTCATATTTGACAAAAAAAAATTATGGATTGAACTATGAATTCCGTAAATGAATCTAACGGGCGTCATAACCAGACGATACCATCAGCTCAATCACAGAGCTGGTAGCGTTGACACGATTGAAACACTTTCGGGTTGCGTGAGGAAACGCACGACGTGAAAGTTCAACAGCCTGAAGAATGTTCTGACGCTGCTTCTCGCTCTTGGTCAGCACTTTAGTAAAGTCAGACCCGAACTTGACGGGCCTCTCTGCCGCGTCATTGACAACTTGAAGAGAGGTGACGATGCCGCTTAACTCAATGAATGTTGAATCAGAAGCCCATTGTGTGACCGAGAGCTCCAAGAAGGTTGGATGGATGTTTGTAAGCTGAAGGTAGAAACCCTCAATGAGATATAGGTGGTGGCATTTGGTATAATTTTTTTGTTATTCTTTGATAAATTAATCATAGCTTATTACAATTATTAAAGGAATGTTTACCCGGCTAAGAGTTTTGTCGGCTTCGATGATGTCCAAAGCACTTTCGGCACTGACATCGAAACGAGTTTGCAATTCCTTGAGAAAGAGCTCCTTCTTCTCCTCGGCGTTTTTTCGCTTCCGTTGCAGTGAATCCACCACCCCACGAAATAGATCATGGAGGCGATGGAGCTTCTTAATTAATTTTTTCCTCGCCATGAGTGGCAAATAAGACGGTGCCCAGAGACGAAGTAGGGAATCGGCGGTGCTACGGGCAGCTCGCTGCGCGTCCGGTCTACCCAAAGACCAAAGATGAAAGTAAAAGTGCCGTATCACCTCTTCGGTTAACGGGAATGGACCTGGTTTGAAAATCGCTTAAGCATTTCTTCAGTGTCCGAGTTTCCATTTTATGTTAAAGGCACTTGACTGATAGATCAAAGCGTGAAATTGAATCTGATACGGTGTTTAAATCACGTGTTTATAAATAAAAACAGGTTTTGATGAAATAAGATTAAATGGTTATTGTATTTAAAAGATAACTTAAAAACATCACTTGAGTACCTTATTTTCTTTTTCCTTCCTGAAACTATAAAGAACCCTAGTAGGAGCTGTTATTTAAAAAATGGTTGGTGCGTCAGCACTTATGTTCATTTATTGGCACTAAATATTATTTAACGAAAATTTGCAAAAAAAACAAAGTCATCAATTGATCATAGCTAAATTTTGTAAAACTAGTTTTTATCAAAATAAGTAATAACCAAAAAGTTTTGCTTCATAACGAAACCTTCGACACCAGTGACGTCCGATTTCTAACAATGCTAGAGATATTTTATTTAGATACTCGTTTCAGCATCAAAAAATGACCCAGAATCGCTGGGTATATGTAAAAGAACTAAAAAAAGGGTTTTTTTTTGGGAGGTCTTATATATATATATATATATAGATATAGAGAGAGAGAGAGAGAGAGATTACACATACAAAAAAAACATTATTTTTTAGTTAATTATATTTTTTTATACTATTTTGACATTATATTTATTCAACCTTGAAATTTATAAAAATATATAATCCTACTTTTGAAACATTCCTCAAAAATTAGGTAATCCATCATTAAAACTTCATATATTTTTTTAAATAGCTAACTCAATGTGAAATATATCGCAAATGATTTCCGAACAAATCAGTTGTTTGTTTTCATCTGCAAAGAATACTATCTCCTTTGAATGAATTAGGACACATTATTATTGTATTTGCGATTTTTTAGTACTGTCCTGTTCATTTAAAGGTTACGAATTATATATTCTAAATATTATGTAAATAACAAACATTTTATCCTTTGGTACGCATATTTTTCTAATTGTTTCGATAACATTTGATCACAGAGTTTTCCATTAGTAATTATCTCAAAGTAAACGTTGGTGTTAATCTAACTCATTATTGATGTAGATCAGTGAAGAAGGTCATCATACAGCTGGAGACTTGTTAGGAGTCCTATAAAATACAATAACATTTAGGGATTCCATACAATAAGTCTCATCTTGTCATCAGCCATGCAAGCCTGGGCATTCCTTCTAATCTTGGTCAACGTCCTGACAACCTCAGCCATACTCACTCCCGAGTATGCAATCGAGCTCGCTGAACAAGAGCTCTCAGACTTCCCTGAGGCCCAGAACTTTGCTCCAGAACCAAACGCTACAAGAAGTCACTCATAGGTATCCATAAATCAAAGTATCCACATAGGATACAACTTCTTATAACCCCTGTTTTAATTATTTCAGCTCCCTTCGAATGTCCAAGAGAACCATCCTGATCCAAAGAGCACTCGAAAAACTCGAGTCAGAAGAGGAGTCCGCCATCAACGAAGTGCGAAATCTTCTTTCGGACAAATTCCGTGACTCCACAGGATGCACGGAGTCCATCAATTGCGTCTCCGATTCAAGTACCGAACGATTGACGGAACATGCAACAACAAGGCTCATCCTAAATGGGGATCCACTGGCTCAACTCTGTTGCGACTATTAAAGCCACGATACGGAAATAGCGACTCTACTCCAAAAACCCGAGGAACTTTTGTGCCAAGTAAGATTACTACTTTTTAGCAATAGCTTAGAATTAATGATATCGTTTGCTTAGGAAACAACCAATGTCCCCGATCTGGAGATCTTCCGAACCCAAGATTAGTGAGCAGTTCCTTTCATCCCGATAGCGACGTTCCTTCACGGTTGCCACACACATGGTGACTCAAATGGGACAGTTCCTGGATCATGATTTGTCATTGACCCCTGAGGCTCATGTTGAACACTGTTGCGATGATGCCACACAAACCGATTGCAGTCCCATTTCCGTTCCAAGTGACGATTCCTTCTATTCAGCCTTCAACAATACGTGTCTTGAATTTACTCGATCAGTTCAGCACTGTGACTCAACTCCGAGAGAGCAGTTTAACGCCATTACAAGTTATATTGACGCATCCAACGTGTATGGGTCCGAACAGATCGTTTTGGACTCCGTGCGAGATCCTGTCAACCGAATTCTTCTCAAAGTGACCACCACAAGTACAGGAAAGGAACTTCTTCCTAAGCAGGACGGAAGATATTTTGCTGGAGATGTTCGAGCTACAGAAATGCCAGGGCTTGCCACAATGCATTCCCTCTTTGTGCGTGAACATAATCGCATCGCCAAGGCCATGTCTTCTGCTTTTCCAAACATGGAGCACGAAACCGTTTTCCAGGAGACGCGTCGCATCGTTGGTGCTGAGATGCAAAATGTAGTGTATGGACAGTATCTTGGCGCAATTCTCGACAGAGATACCAGAAAAAGATTTAATTTGCCCATAAACCAAAGATCACAATATGATTCCTCAGTCAATGCAGATGTCTCAAACGCTTTTGCAACCGCAGCCTACAGATTTGGCCATAGTATGATTCAGGGCGATATCCAACGCGTTGCACTCAGCTCAACTGGATCCAACTCTACCTATTCTCTCAAGAATGTGTTTTTCGATCTCTCAAACTTTGAGAGCAAGGACGGAGAAGGTATGGAAGAGATCCTCCTCGGACTCATGAGCCAAGCCTCCCAGGCAAACGATCGACTTGTTATCGATGACGTCACCAATCATCTGTTTAATAGAGGCGCTGCCTTTGGATCAGATCTCATTGCAAGGAACCTTGCTCGAGGTCGTGACCACGGACTGCCCACTTACGGGTTTTGGAGGCAACATTGTGGACTCAGTGAACTCTGCGAATGGAATAGAAAACCCAAGGAAATAAGTAGGATAAACTGGAGGATTCTGAGAACACTCTATGCCAGTCCCAACGATATTGATTTGTTTACAGCTGGCTTAGCTGAGAAATCACTTCAAGGGTCTGTGCTTGGGCCAACCTTCAGCTGCATCATCGCAGACCAATTCAGCAGGTCCAAGTCGGGAGACAAATATTTCTTTACCCACACGGGGGAGATCGGTTCCTTTTCCAAGCAGCAAGTCGAAAACCTCAAGACTAGAACTCTTGGACAAATCATTTGTGATAACACTGATGTCCAGAGAGCTCGGAAAAATGTTTTCAGATTGAACTCCGACTGGCTGGACTGCCCTCAGTCCTCCACTCTCAATTTGGCATTGTTCAACCCAAACACTCCATGAAATATTGCTTAAGTATGCATTTATTCAAAAATGAATTAAAGTATTGTCAAACCAACTATGTGCTATCTTATGTTGAGAATTGTTTGAATAAAGTATTGCATATTCGAAAAAGATATAAGTTTTATATATATTGCTGTGTGCAGACGCTTTTCAGGTGGCTTCTGAAGATTTTTTGGAGAGTGATTTGAGGATCTGCCTACACTTTTGGATCGTGATAAGTGGTGAGATGTACATATGTTCATTTTAGTCCATTTTCTATTACGAAATCGATTTTTTGTGGTAGTTTTAAGGGCTTGAGATTAGTTTTTTTCACTCTCTCTCGCCTTTGCTTGTTGTTACTGCGTGAGTATCGCTGGACCCATTGAACTGTTGGATGTTTTTATATCCTTAAAGTAGTGATGGATCACGAACTTAAATTTACAACTCGATTTTGGGCGAGAAGTACGAAAAATACTCGAGTTTTTACTCGTAACTCAGGTAAAATTTAAAACTAGCAAAAATTCGATAGCTGTAAAAGCTCATTTCTATTTAACAGATATAAAAAGGAAAACTTGTTACTTGTGAAAAACTTGATACGCCTAGGAATATTCGTATTTTTTAGAACAACCCTTAACATCCAAATTAAATTGAAAGGATCATACATAGTTTTATGCACTTTGTGATTTCTTGCTCTTAATTTTATTAAAAATAGGGTTCAAGGGCTTCATTTTGAAAAATACGAAATATCACCCACGGGTTACATTTTTAATATAATTAATATTTTTTTATTAGGAATATGTCAGAAATATATAGCGTTTTGAGCTAGAAGTAATATTTTTCTTAATTTAGTTGATATTAACATTCAGTTTTTCAGAACACATAAATCCATACCATTAATAAAATTTGATCTATAATATTTGGATCCTTAGCAAACTAACTTTGCTCGACAACAAAAAGAACAAAGGTATAATAAGGTAGAATAAAGGTATAGTTGTAAATACGATATTTTACAGATATTTAAATTAAAAAATACAACGGATTATTTATACTAACATACAATTTTTTTGATATATAAAACACAGTTATTGATTTTTTTTCAAAATTTAGAATGACTAATAAAAATTAAAGTTTAATTTGACCCATTATTCAGCATGAACATCTATGAGCCTAATACGGCAATTAGTAAGATTTTGTCCCGTCGTAGAGAAAAGTCTTTCGGAGGGAACAAATGTTCCTTGTACAATCAAATAATTAAAGCCACGCATGAAAGAGTTGGCATTTGACATTTTGTTCCGACCACCACAGTAAAGGATTTTTCATTTACTCCAATTTTGGGTTCGTTTAAATACTTGTTCATTTCCTGCACACATTTAGACAAAATTGTCTTGATTTATACTAGTGAATTGGAAAAAAATCTTCCATACGCAAGATTGAGGCTTTTTGGGAGAATTATTTTTTATTCATTGATTGGTCATAATTGTTTTAGCACTCCTCAATAATTTGCATTTTAAATTTGTTCTGCTCGTTTTGAGTCACGAAAGCTTTGTGGGTAATCTTTAAGACTTTGATCAAGAAATGTGGTCTTGCACAAGGTTTCTGAAGTTTCTATTTAAGAAATTTGTTTTTTAATTCCAAATACAAGTCATGGAAGAGTACCCTAACTACAGAGTGGACAGGAAATCGACTATCCTCAAAAATTATTTGTACATGCTTAACAAAATTTTGGATAGGGGAATTATCTTGTAGGATGTTACTTTTTTCTCTGAGCTAATGTCCGTTGTCACATGGTATATTATAATACCCAATACTTCAATGAGTTGCTCCATTAGATCCCAATCATCTGTGTTAATTGCAATATATGTTTTTTGGAGTCGCTACACATATTTTCGAAATATGGATTGACGATCTTGAAAATAATAGAAACATTCTTTTGGATTAAATACACTTCTAAATTGGTTTATGGGATTGAAATTTGGAGACAATAAATAGAAACATAACTGTCTTCAGCATAAAAACTGTTACATCATTAAATATGAAAAAAACATCGAGTTGGTACGTCTTGAAGTAGAGTATACCTCACGTTCGAAGATGCATTTGTTTTTCCTGTGCATCAAAAAATCGCTCTTTCGTGATAGGCAATTTTCATATTAACGGTACCAAAATACATAGATAAATGTATCTTGAACGATACAAATTTTGAAACTTTTTTCCTAAATCCAATGATGAGATCATTTATTTCAATTAAATAATTGATAATAAAATTCAATTTGCGGGCATAACATCCCACCCAAGGGGCTTCAATCCAGACTCTCACACTCCTCAGGGTATGTTAGGGGCGTGATCCGTCGTTATTGAGACAATTTTGTCGCTAATTCCATGTTGGATAGTCTAATTTTTCAACACCTCACCAATAATGACTCCAATAAGAGATTCGGGGAACGATTTACAGCCGATACATTTTTCTATCAGCGTATAATTGTCCAGGAAGTGCGCAGTAATATATACAAATGCTACATTGTTAATATTTGTGAATGCCCGTAGTTTATTAAGCGAAAAATGCTTCTTTCATCATTTGTTGAATTGAAATGGAATCTTATTTTTCAATTTTGGAAGAATACTACTTTCAGTTAATTTCTTGCGCGTAGGGTCAATTTAGGTCAGTCGGGGGAAATGAAATCAATGTCAACATTCGTCTGAAAGGTGTTGAAAAAATTGAGCTCAACCTGAAGAAAAAAGTAACCATGGAACAATGGAAAATACTTTTAAACATATTAATGAAGAAGGCGCTGTGGAATGGTTAAATAGTAGTAAATTGTATCACACTAGCCTAAGAAAAACCTATCGAATGTGGCTGCAGAGAAAAAGTATAAGTATTATGAACATTTGAAGGGGCTGTTATTACATTGTGGAGATGATCGCTAATCCTACAACATTATCGTAAGTTACACCCTATCAGGGAGTTTCTTTTAAAACTCATATTCAAGAGAGCTAGGAAGCAATGTCTCAATTGCTTGGGGCATTTCCATTTAAACAACGGCTGTAAGAACGCAAAATTAAAGTTCCGGGACTATGTTCAACCATTAAAGGAGTCTCACTGACAGAGCTACTAGTCATTATATCCGCTATATATACAAAACAAATGCAAAATAATTGTGGCCCTAAAACGATCCCTTTTTCTCGCTTGTGATTTTTTTTGTAAACATTTGATGTCGTAAATAGATAATTTCCTCAAACTCTTACAATGAGGTGGCAGGGAGTCGGAACACCGTACTGCTGAAAGATTCAAGGCGTTCCGTTAAAAGTAAGAGGGAACTGTTCAAAAAACTTGTTGTTGCACGACAATGAACTACATTTGAACTAGCATGTTATTAAAAATTGTATTTTTTAATAACTTACTATTAAAACCATTAAATAATGCAAAGAACCCAAAGGAACTTTGGTTAACTGTCACCCCTTCTAAATTGTGCATCACGCAGCATGCTATAAGACAAAATCAGTGTCATGTAAACTAAAACTTGTTTGAAATCACAATTAATTATTATAAATACGCAAATTTCCAGTTAACATCATATTAAATAATTATCTTCTAATGCTTTCAGCCGCCAAAACAACAGCTGAACAGTCAACTGTTGCTTCAAGCGGTGGGCTCATTCAACGTCTGTATAATAAGGTCTGGGCAATTCAAACATGTAGCAGTGTGACTACTCAATGACGTCACTGGAGAACGATTATATCTATCTATCTATATATATATATGTTACGGGCAATGTGGAAAATAAGCAATCTATAGATTTCCGGGCAATGTACATAATGCCCGTTATGTAGGGAAATCTATAGATTGCCCGCTATTTCGGGCAATGTGGAAAAAGCTTAAAAACGAATAAGAACATATGACAAAGTATTTAACTTGGTTTGAATTCATTAAACTTAAGGTAATGATACTATAAAAGTCGTTTTTGCATCCTTAATCTTACGAAATTACTCATTAAAAGGAATAAAATGAATACTTATGAGACCGATCTTTAATGCAGACCAAAATAATCGGCACAAATAAATAACTTATGGTGACGTCAAAGGTGTTTGATGGTTATTTATCATTGTTATATTCCAATACGGCTTTTAGATATTAATGATGATAGTGAACCTTAATAAAATATCACAAATGGAATTTTTAAGTCCCTCTACCAATAGAAGCTTTGTCTAATTGTTTTGGTGGATGATTCGGCATTACTACTCCGGGACACTTCTTGCTTCTAATTTTCGCGTGACTCTTGTCCTTTCTCTCATCTTGAAGTGATATGTTGGAAAAACTTATTCTGTTGTGGAGATAACTTTCTGACTTACTGCAGAGGAAACATATCTTCCATGAAAATTCCGATCCTAGGAAAGTCCTTTACGGCTGGAACTTCATTTCAACTCTGACATTATCCTCCTTGGATGACTCATCGCCTCTCGAGTGTAAATCTGTTTCGTTTGAACGTGGCACGTTTTTTATAATATTAATAAATTTATTGCTTTTTATTCTTCTTTTAAAAAGTTTTATTTTCGAATATTCGAAGCTGTGTAATCAACCGTATTGTTGATGAGGAGACAAAATTTGGCATTCCTTGTCTATTAATTGTTGTAGCTTTTGTTATGCATTTCTTTTCTTAGTGTCTAGTTACTTCATTTAAAAGATTATTTCGTTAGTAGTATATCAAGGTTAATTAAAATAAAGAGCCATGTTACATGTGACTACACTTCTTCCATTGCTCTACTTCAACAGTTCTTTTATTGTTTACCAAGATTTTCATCTCAGATCGATGAAGGAAAATAAATTTAAGTCTGGTCTTATATTCCCCAATAAAACCCAAAAAATTTTATCAGAAAAGTATGAATAACAATAAATCACACTTCTATTGTGATATATTCAACAAAAGATATGAAGAATTAAAGAATCCTCGGGGACTTTAATAGAAAATCTAAGAAACTGGACATTTTACTCCTGAAAGATAGTAGTGCATCTTAGGACCGAGACATAATATTAAGAATTTCTCTAAATTTGGGTTTCCATACAATGCTGTTATACGTTTACATAAGTAGCTGTGATTATGACATCTAATTATTTATTTAAAAAATATACATTTGCAGAGGAAGATTTGGCTTGTACTTAGCATAAAATCAATTTGGTTCTCTATAAATAAAGGTTTTCACTTTTTTTTGTTGCTTTATTTCCTTAATAGTATAGCACACATGAATTTGTTCTTTTTTATTCGCGTTGTTAATTGTCGACAAATTTTCCCTGGAAAAATATTATTAAGAAACGGTATCGCAACAATGAATTTTCTCACTTTATACTGTTTTGTCATACTTGGTTTCTTCTTGAATAAGGTTCTCAAAATTAAATTGAGCTTCATTGAATATTGTAAAAGATCTTTATCATGATTATGCCTTTTGAGTTTACCAATAGACAACAAATCAATCGTGCTTAATTTATTCAAATAAAGAACCGGGTACTTCAGTTAAATTTTAATCGAAGGAATAGTATAATACATTTTATAGGATTTATTGACCTTAGTTGTATAAACTTAGCTTTTCTATAACGCTTTGATGGCTTGTACAAATATTTTCGTCATAAATTCTCCTTTTTAGACTATGCAACCTCTTCGCTTATAAAGAGAACAAGTTAACCAATGTTATGACGTTGTTTTTTTCTCTTTCTTTTCTATTGGACATCACTGAGATGATTCATCAGTTTAAAAAAGACCCCACTAAGAGCTAAATCATACTCCAAAGTTTACGCTTCCCAAAATATACCTTCCAATTACCATAATGAGTGTTTTGGCTGTTAATAGATAATTTTATCTCTCAAAATTGGATAAAGCTCTCAAGAATAAGGTCATAAATACTATTGTGATAAATAAACATACTACGAAAGTGTGTGTAATCCTTTATTTAAATTATCAGCTTTTTGCTGGTTCGTTTTAGATATAATAATATAAAATATTAAAAAAAAACATATATAAAAACACATCATTCCTGTGTATAAACACATACACATATATATATATACATTAAAAACACGTATAAAATTAAAAATACTAAAATAAATAAATAAATCCCCCTAAATTGGGGTACTGCGGCCAATGGTCCTGGCTACGTCCCTTGCCGCAGCTAGTGTCCTGGCCGACCTCAGGGACTCAAAATTGTTCCACACAGACACTGCGTGGGACGCAAATGTGTCTGTGCCGCCCCTTAATGGACACGCCACCGAAGTCGTAGACCTCGTCGGTCTCTTTGGGGTTGGGAAGACGAGATCGCCAATGGGGTTTCTGGCACTACATCCCCCATCGTTGGAGTGGAAGCACTTCCAGGTCTCTACTGCCACAGCCATGACAGTTATCTCGTTGAGGGAGGGAATTTTTGCAATACTAAGGAGATCCTCGATCCGAATGTGGTCCCGTCTCCTGCAACCGGCGATGCTCCTTGCCACGTCTTTGATGGCGACCTGGACGGCCCTGTGTGCGGCATCCGGCTCCTTATTCTTATCAAACCTCGGTGTCATCACGACCGCGGCTGCATACGAGAGCTTACCAACCATAAGCCCCCTGGCCAGTTGCCGAAGGTATTTTCCTCTCGGAATATGAACGGCCGACCTTGAGATGAGTGCTGCCCGTTGTTTTGCTGCCTTTACCACGTAGGCATTGTGGGGTGCGGTGGTGAAGTCTGAGTCGAACTTGACCCCAAGGAACTCAATCTCATCGGATGGGTGCAACTCGACGCCCCCAACCTGATGGTGAAGGCTTAAGTGTCTTTTTCTTGGCTTTGCCCCCAATCATGAATTGGGTCTTGGCGGCGTTAAGGACGAGACCATTCCCCCCTGCATATTTAGAGAAGGCATCCGCCTTCGTCTCTAACAAGAGCCCAACTTCCTCAAGGGAATCACCGACAGCCCATAGGAAGAAATCGTCCGCGTAACTGCTATTATCCTCGTCTCCAATGCCAACGCAGGAGGTGACGTCCGCAACCAGGACAAGGTAGAGGATCGGACCTAGGATGGAACCTTGCCTCACACCATATTTTACGTTCAGGAAGTCGGACTCGGCGCCAAAGTATATCATCATCCCCCCAACGTCTTCGATTAGATTGCAAACCCCGTTCGTCTCAGGAATACCTTTGGAAAAGCCGTTAAGAATTGGTCGATTGCAATGGTGTGCTCAAAGTTGCCAAAAGAGGACTCAATAAACTCATTGTCCCAAAGAAGATCTCTTCGACACTATATTTGAAGTTCACATTAAATTAGGACATGCAGGACGCAACATCATGATGAAAGAGCTACAAAAAACATTCTACAATATTACCAAAGAAAATATCTCTTTTAGAATTGTGCGAAAATTGCCTACTAAAAAAATCTAAAACAAAAAAAATATATTGTTGTGAAACCAATAATTTCTGACGATATTAATTCCCGGTGTCAAGTGGACTTAATAGACATGCAAAGCACTGCAGATAGGGAATATCGCTTTATTATGGTCTATCAAGACCATTTGACCAAATTGTTTGCCTTCGTTCCTTGAAAACAAAGACCGCGGACGAAGTTGCTGGACAATTAGAAAAAAAATCGGTGACAAAAGAGCGCCACAAATTCTACAAAGTGACAATGGAAGAGAATTCGCCAACAAAGTAGTAGAAAAACTGGTTTCTCTATGGCCAAATTGCAAGCTTGTGCATGGGAAGCCTCGTCACTCTCAATCCCAAGGATCGGTGAAAAAAACACCTTCTTATGTATAGAGTGAGGGTGTCGTTTATTTTTGTCTGTGAAAATAAATCGATTTTGGTGGTTTTAAAGTGCATTTAGTCCTCTTTTTTTCGTGCAAAAGGTGTCTTAAGTGCCAGTGTCCCCATCGATCGAAGTTATTTTCGAAGAACTCGTCTTCGGAGCCCAAGATTTGACCTCGGTTTATTGGAATCTCTGAGGAAAGTAAGGTTCTTGTTTTGTTTATTTTTCTCTTCCTCCTCCTTGTGTGTATAAGTTATTTATACTCCTTTGTGAGTGGTTGCGAGATATTACACGGAACTTTTTACTTCAATGGAGGGTATTAATTTACCTACAGATAGGCCTCCGGATGAGGCTCCTTTTAATAAAAAGCAAGCTGGGAGAGGGTATGCTAATGCCCTCAAAGTAAACAACAGCCTCCCTACGGGGGCAGCGGTTCAATTGAACTTAGATAACTGTTATAGGTGGGAGACGTTTGTTCTCATCATAGAAAATGAAGACGGCGAGTCTTACAAAGGAAATAATATCAAACACATCAACATTTATGATATTTCAATGAAGTTTGGTTTTAAGGACCATGAAATTGCCGGAGCAAATCCGAGATTCGGCCAAGGTCTAGCTAGCTTCTACTCAAAATTCCCTATCGATATCAGGGGGAGGCTGGAGGAGCTGAAAAGATCTCATGTGCTCAAAATTAAAAATGTAGATGGCTCCTTTGAGAATATTACTTTCAAATTGAAAGGGATTGATAAAATAAGTTTGGATAGAAAAAGGAAATTGACAGTGACTCTAGTCAATACATTTAAAAGAGTGAACGAAGCCGGAGTGGTGGAATGGATGAAGAAATTCGGGAGAATTGTAAATCATTACCCAAAGAAGAACCCTACGGACGCAACTGCCGAGGAAAAATATAAGAATTATAGAGATGTTTGGAGGGATGCTGATTATATGGTGGAGATAATTGCCGACCCCTCTTCTTTGCCTCAAATATTACCTTTCCAGGGAAATTTGATTAAAGTTAAATATACGGGAGTTAGGCTGCAGTGCCAGAGATGCTTTGGCTTCGGCCACCTTAAACAATTTTGCACCCAAAAGAGAGTCAAACTAAGTGACTATGAACAGGCGCTTAAGAGGGCTTTAGTAGAGCTACAAGCATCGAGTTCTCGGGGCGAGACTCCTTCAGTAGTTGAATCCCAGGGAGAAAAAGATAGACAGCTTCGTGGTAAAGACAACGTCGTTGAGGTTGGTGTAAGAGAAGAAGTCTTAATGGAAAGTCTAGCAGAGCCCTCTCCTTCGGAGAGGTCCTGTGGCATTGAGGAAGCAATTGAGATCGTCTCTGTGGAGGATAATTTAAATGAGGGTGATTGTCCAACAAGCATTCAGGCAGGAACATCTCCTTTGGAGCAATCCTCTTGGCGTGCTGGAGTTCCGGGATCGGTCTCTTTGATTGAGACTAATAGAGATACGACCGTCTCTGATGCTCCATTGGACCCTACTCCTTTATTAAATGGCGCTTGTCCGGGAGGTGAAGAGAATGAGGTTAGATCAAGCGACTCTCCAGCGCTTTCTCCTATTAGAGTAGTTAACGACTCTACGAGGAATAAAAATAGCTCGCACTTGAATCCTAGTCTAATTTTAATGCATCGGACTAGATCCCAATCTATAGGGAAAAGAGATAAGCCTGATTCTTCGAACTCCCCTGAAAAGAATTTAAACCCCTCGAAACTTCTAGAACGTAGATTTCTTGTTATGTTCTCAATGCAAACTCTCATTACAGAGTTCCTCCATAGCCCTGTTCCCTTTAAATCGTCTACTGGGTTAGGAATCAAGAAAATTATCTCCCTCAACACTAGGGGCGGAAAAGAGAGATTAGCCAGGCATGCCTTAATGAAGCATCTTCTGTCTCTGAATGCAGACATTATGTGTCTGCAAGATATAAAGTCACTCACATCTTCTACTTGTTCGAATACTTGTCCCCTTTGTCTCCCTAGAAGTTTTCACTATTGTTTTACCGGCTCAGGATCTAAGAGAGGAGTCCTAACCTTTATTACGAAGAGAGTCTCAATGTGGTATATCATCAAAGAATATTCGGGAGCGAGTGATTGGCATAAAGTGCGCTTATCTTCGAACGGAGTTACATTATATGTAATTAATGCTTATGGGCCTAATGTAAAGTCGGCTCCCTTCTTCCAAGCTATTTTAAACTCTCAGCACGACAACAAGTTGCCTATTCTTATGGTTGGAGATATGAATGTTGATTTAGATCAGCCAATGCATGTTTATCCGAATAGCGCAATGTTGAAAAAAGTCATTTTGAGTTTTGATCTAATTGATGTCCTAGAGAAATACAATCCAGGTTCTTTTTCGTGGTCCAGAGGAAATAAAAAGTCCAGGTTGGACTTAACTTTGGCCTCTCCCTCCTTAGTTCAAAAAATTAGAAAAGCAGGCTATCGTTCCGAACCTTCATCTGACCACAAAATTATGGAAATAGAGCTTTGGTGTAGCGCAAAAAAAAGCAACATCATTGTTCCATACTGGCTTCTGGATGATGAGAAATACATTGCAAGCTTAAAAAGAATTCTTGAAGTTAGCTATAAAGATTGTCTTTCGGCCTTTCAGGCTATACAGCTGATGAATAAAATAATTATATCCACTTCCTTTACTTTTAAAAGGAAGAAAAAAGTAAAATATGAGAAAGAGAATCGGCAATTAGAAACGATGCTGGGAAAGGAATCCTTGCTTGTTCGATCATGTATGGCTGACTCTATTAACGCTTTTCGATTAGCTGAGGTGGCGGAAGCTGAAATGGAATCTAAAGTTAACCGTGAAAATGACTGCAACAAACGAATTAGGGACCTTTCGAGAGAGGAAAATATATTGGCCCGTTCTGTCTCCAAGATTATTGATGGTAAGAAGATCCTTACAAATAATCAAGATATTTTAGATTTTTTCTATCGCCGCTTTCAGACTCTAGTTGAAGAAAGAGTTGGACATTTTCCCCGCCCAAGAAAATGTTCTCACCAGTAATCAGGATTCAGTGTACTCTTTCAAAGCATTTCAAATTATATCGCAAAACATCTTAAGCTCAATAAAGCGTGTGGCCCGGACGGTATTGTTGGGAAGATCTACACAAAATTTCCTGACCAGACTACCCCTTCCTTTTGAAGGTAGGCAAAGAAATGGAGAAAAAAGGAAAGATGCCCAGTTTATTATCCAAGGGAAGAATTGTGCTGATCCCAAAAAAGGGAGATGGATCTGATTTTAGCCATTGGAGGCCCATCACGATTTTAAATGAATCCTACAAGATACTTTCGGGTGTCCTAGCTCAACAAATGGGAGCTTTTTAAATGGAAAAAATAGGCCCCCATCAAAAGGGTTTTTTAAAAAACCGAAAAATTCACGACATATCTTATAATATTCAAGCCTCAATAGACTCGGTCAGAAAGAATGGAAAATATGGCGCTATTGTAGCTATTGATTTCTCAAAAGCGTTTGATTCCATTTCACACATTCAAATTTTAAAGGCAGTTAAAAATATTTTACCGAGAAATTTTTTAATCCTGTTCGTGCATTACTTTTTAATGGATCCTCTACTATTTCTTTAAATGGACAAGAAAGCAAGAGCATCAAGTTGGGGAAAAGCTGTAGGCAAGGATGTCCTTCGGCCCCTCTCCTTTTTATAGCCTCAATCGAGGAGTTTGCTCAGAGGATAATTCGAAAGTTTGGCGGATTTGGCGTGGACTTTGAGGGGTCTCATCATATAATGATCTCTACGCAGATGACGTCACCATAATGCTTCAAGCTAACTCGGAAGCTCAGCTTATTAAAAGGATAGAGATTATTTTAGAATATTTTAATAAATTTGAAATTAGCTCAGGTCTATCAGTCAATAAAGATAGACCTCTATTTTACCAATCGGTTCTTGGAACCCAGTCTTTTGTCTCAAATCCGTGCTTGTAAATTGAAACCTACAATTGAGGTTTTGGGTATTGTATGGTGTAGGACCGGCGTGTATGAAAAGAATTGGTCAAGTACCAGCTGTATCATAATGCAAAAAATCTTGTCATGGAGAAATTTCCGTCTTCAGAAAAGAATTGACCTCTACAACACAAAAGTAGTTCCGTTGGTTCTCTACAAAGCTTCTTCGTCGCCTTTGATAGCGGAAAAAGCCATCTTAGATGAGAACAATTGGCTGGCTGCATTATTTCATAGGATGTATTTGCCAACTATTAAAAGAAAGAGAGGTCTTCTTGGAGGAGGTATAGTTCAACTCGCTACGATAATTCCCAAGATTTATTTAAAAGTCTTCCTTAATTTAGCGAAACATCCTTCTTGTGAATGGAGGCGTTGCGTTTCATTTAATAAAATTTATCACTGGCTTATGTTTGGCTCTGAGCTAACAAACGGCATTACCTCTAGCCTTTCGGTTACTTGGGGTTGTGCCCAAAGAATCATTTGGAAAAACACACCAATATTTGAAAAGGACTCCGTTGTTGATATCATAAGATATAATTCTTCAAAAAGGCATTTCTTCAAGAACTTAGGAACTCCGGAGGATCTTGAGAAACTCGCAATCAATAAGGGTATATTAACTATCCACAACTTACATCACCATGACTCTCTTAATCATGGAAGATTTCGGTTTCCCTTGTTACGGGCGGCAAATCTCCATAATGTGCTAAAGCCCTGGTTTTTAAAATTAACTCCCCCTGTGCATATGGGATTGTCGGAGTGCAATCTCATTTGTGATGCATTCTTAAAACTCCTGGATCTTCCGAGAGAGTGGAGTAATCGTATCCGGCATTCTATTAGCTGTATAACGGACGGAAGACAATTTACTTCACAGTTATTGATTTCGGCAAATCTCCTCAAGTTTTCCCGCCCTTGCAAAGACTGTGGTGTTATTTTTAACTCTATAATTCACGCCTTTGCAGAGTGTCGATCGGTAGACATATTGGTGAGATTCATTAAACTAAATGTAAGGGGCTTGGATGCACCTAACGCTGGAAAGTACTGCAAAGCCTCTATTTTATTTGGCCTTTCAAGTCAAAGGGCTTCCGCGAAGACAAAAGCTATAAACAACGCTCTACTTAGTGCCAAAGCCCTAGTGGCAAAGAGCCTTACATTGGATCGTCCCCTGCAGCCGCTGGACCTTAGGGCAATATGCATATCCGCCTCCGCTCGATATGCTGCATTGGACCTACGGATCCCTTCGGTCACGGACAACTCGTGGACGCTAGCTGGCGATTTGGTGAAATATGTCCCCTCCCGTTCCAACGTCTTAAGAGATGCTTTAAAATTACTTTTAAAGAAATTTAAAAAATTTAAATGATCCTTTACACTTCGTTTTTAGTATTTATGTTTTAATAGTTTAAGTTTTACTTTTGGAGAAATTAGGTAGTATGTTCATGTATGTTGCTATAATTATGAACTAAAATGTTTATATATTGTATTTTTACTTATTAGCATCAATTTTATATATTGTTTTGTATATAAATTTTTACATGAACTGTTGAATAAAAAAAAAAAAAAAAA